>OMNW01030688.1:30477-67292 GCA_900303245.1 Selene dorsalis | reverse complement strand
TGTTTACCTTGTTTTAAATTAAGGTTTATCTTTTCAGTTTTTGGTCTTCCGGTTTCATTTTTAAGTACGTACATTTTTCTGTTTAATAAAATCTATCATATTTCTCAGACTACCTCCTAACTTAGAGGATACTTACTTGCATTAAGTAACTTAGGAGCACAGTCAGGCCCATCATGCTGCCTGAAATATTTAAATCAACTTCCTCCGCTAGATGGCGCTGGCGTCGTTGCCTTTTCTGTTCATGTTAAAGCAAGTACAGTATGTCACACTGAGCCTCCCACCTGCCCTGTCAGAGATGCCTACACTCACTCTATTTCACATCAGACCGTCCACCGTGGACTTCCTCAATTTCATGCAACCCCACAGACCCCGGCCACTTGAAAGAGACCGATATTTCAATAAGATGGGTCCAGTTAAGCTGCACCTTAATAAAGATCATACATTAGTGGGCGATCCAAAGTCCCCACCATGCTGTATTCATTTAAAAGGCTCGGCAGTGATGATCCAAACCATATGAGGGGCTGAATGGATCTGCAGAGACCCGGTGAAGAGGCAGGCCACCCACGGCCACAGCTCACTGCTCCCTTTTTTCGTCTTTCTTCCCTCCCAGGTCAAGCAGCATTCCTCTGGTGCCCTGGGGATCTTCTCTGAGGAACGTAACATCATTAATAAAGACTCAGATACTACAGCATATGCTACCCTCGCCCCCTTCAACCCCGCCGACCCCCCAACGATCAAAAGGAAACATAAAAAAAATCGGTGACAGACAGATGGTCAGACTCACATTACTTTGACATTAGTGCATACCTCTCAGTGTCAGGGGGTGAATGAGTGCAGTGAAAAGAGACAAGCAGTGCAGATGTTCTGATCAAACAGGATAATAATACAGATTAGCCTCTAGTCATCTCTAGTGAGTTGTTTTTAAAGATTGGATGGTGTCCTTAACAGTCAAAAGAGACTGTATATGTATCCACAGAGCTGCAGTATTTTCCATCTTGGTTCCTTTGATTTGATCATAGACGTGAAAAGGAGGGGGCAGACATGAACATTCTTGATAAGCTCTTATATACTGTTGTTTACTGAACTTGATATATTGCTTAAGGGCAGACCACCTTCACTACCACTCCTCTCTTTCTCATCTCTTCGCAGCATATTATTCCACATCTGTAAAGTCTTCATTGATGAGCCCAGACAGCCAGCAGGTTGAGGTATGACAGTGTTGGAGAGGCAAATGACTTAATTTATGTCAACCTTGTCTTGGATATTTTTTAGGTACTTGCTATTAATTTTCTTCAGAGTTATAAGGCCAGAAACCCCTGTGGAGAAACTGTAGACATTAACCACTGTCCTCTCCTTCATCTGTATTTGTACCACAAAGAAACAGAGCTCAGGGTCGCTGCTGGTTCACACCACTTCAAAAAAGATTATTGTTTAAAAACAATAATTGGAAAAGAAAGTAGTATGTATATTTTTATATTGGCTGCATTTCCCTCCAAAAAATGCAAAGATCAACTTATAGAAAGGAAACTAGCATGATCAAACAATAGTTGAATTGTGAGGAGAATAAATATCTCTGGGCTATGCCACATTAAAGACGGAGATTAGATTAAACAGAGGCTCACCAGGAAAATAAACAAGTGACTCAAACTGCTTCTTATGAGGTCAGATTAAAAGGTTATTATGCAAGAAAGTATTTTCCCCAAATACCTGAACAGCAAGGCATAACATAAATTGAATTCAGTTCAGTAAACTGTATTAATCACCACTTCTGATTTTGAAAAAAGGTTATTTAAAGGTGTAATAATGAGAAAGCTAATCAAAAAACCCACTTGAAGTCATTCCCAGCACTTAATTAGTCTTTAATTAAGATAATATAGTGTGAAAATGTTTTGTGAGGTCATATAAGTGCTCAGCGTCTGGTGCTGGAGGGCATGGATCATTTCCCGACTCTGAAAATTGAGTCAGAGTCAAACTGTGTCCTGCCCTGGCTTATTACTGGCTGAGAGGATCGCCCATCCCAGCAGCATAATTCCATCTGGGCTAAATATTTATACAGAGGGGGAACGACATCACTTATCCACAACACATTCATTCACATAAGGGAGGGCTACCTCCAGAGCTGAGTTAGAGTGATCCACTCTGTTTGCCAGAGGAACATCACCTCTTCTTGCTGATTTTTGCCTAGACAAGTTTTCAGAGGACAGTTTGATCCTAACCAGAGCTCACAATGAGATTTTTGATTTGTGCTTTTGGAGTGATTCTCACTTTGTATCAGATTGGGAGTAATCCAGCCAGTGGTGAGTGGACTTTTTTTCTTATTTTGAAAAAGTTTGGCCACAGTGTGTCTTGCTTTCAAAATAATGGCCTGAATCCTCTTCTGATTATCATAGTGAGGTACCTTTTTTTGAAGAATCCATATCTGTGTGCTGCCTTTACCTCAGCCTTGTCTGTTTAAAACAAATGAGCTTTTAAAAAAAGTTCATCATATATGTACTGTTGTACAAAGAGTTAATTAACATATGTATATACAATTCTAATACCTGTATACACATCTTGAAATATGTGCCATATTTTCTAATCTTATATGATAGCCATTCTACAATTTTTATATGAGCTTGTCTTTTTGTTCAGCCTGACTGGTGTTAAGATGGACATTGACAAGAACAACTCCAGTGGCCAATAATTGAGAAAAATAGAATAGAATAGATTTCAAATTGTTTTATTTTGTATTTATTCTTCTATTTCTAGCGGGGATGTGCTGGCTGCAGCAGAGTCAAGACCATAGGTGCGACATGGTGCTGATGAGAGGGGTGACCAGAGAGGAGTGCTGTGCCGGGGGTCGCCTGGACACAGCATGGTCCAACACCAGCCTGCCCATGAATGAGGTCAGCCTGCTGGGCTTCCTGGGAATCGTCTCCTGTAAACCATGCAAAGGTAAACAAACAGACCTTTAAAAACAAACTAGTTGAATCTGCAAAGCTCATCAAGTTGAATACATTAGTTATATATTGCTTTGTTTTATCTCTGCTAGGTTTAGTAATACGTATTGCATCAAAGCCAAAAAGTTAAATCGCATTACAGTGCTTCAAACACATGTTTTAACAATCACATTCCAAATAAATTAAGATATTTGACTGAGCACAGGTTGTTACTCTCAGATGGTCTGCTTTAGGGTAAGTATTTTGAGTTTTAGTCACTGCTTAGATACCATTCGCAGACTTAAAAACAGATGCCTTCAAGGTTGTAATTGATAAATTGGCTCTTCCATTATACAAAGCAACTATTGCTGCTCCTGGAGAGTCAGTGAAAGTTAATTTGAAGCACGTCATTTGTTAATCAAGATATTTACACAATGAGTTCCCGATGCAACTTTCCAACAAAATGCAGACGTGGAATCGAGGAGAAGCGTTCCACATAACTCCACCCAGCTGTCCTGAGACGCTTCCTCCCCTGGAATCTCTGTAAGGTTCATTCAGGTTCACTTGCAGATAAATTCTGCTTTCATAAGCAGCACTTGCACTATGTGATCAGAAGCCAAAAATGTGAATTTCTCCATGCTGATAAGTTCCAGTAAAAACCAACCTACTGGCATTTTTTGGGAAACACACCCAACCACAACCCCTGGGTTAGTCTGGGTTTGTCATATGGGTAAAAGACACAAAGATGTGGGTTGTATGTAGATACACTCAAAATAGGCTGAGAGACCACAGACAAAGGTAGCCTACAGGATTATAAAAATGAGCCTTGCATAAAAGTAAACAACTGTATCGCATGGAAAATGGTTTAAGTTGGTAGAATCAGATCATCCATCTTTCCTCCACCACCGTCACTTCTTTCATCATGTGTTAACTTTTTCCAAAGCTAGTTAAAAAAGAGCCCTGTTTGCTTCCATGAACAAAATAAGAAAATACATTCCTGCAGGCTGGAATAAATGCCTGCCACATGCCCAGATGTCTGGGACTCATAATGTGCAACACTATCTTGATCATTTGGAATTCTGTGGGAGGAAAATGTCGGTATTATGACAAATAAATAAAGGCTTGTCATTTCAGAAGAACGACACCAACGCCATCATAAGACTATAGTTTGTTTTCAGATGTTCCCTCGTTGCCAGAGATAAAGAGCAGACTTGTACACAAAAAGAAAGTTACTGATTGAGAGCAGCAGATAAATCAGGAGAGTCCAAGAAAAAGCACAGCGGTGGAATAAAACAGGATATTGAAGTGTTGGAAGAGGCAGGAAATAAGTCTTGTATTGTTTACAGAATCCTCTGGAGTCAGAACTGATCAGGCATCATCTCATAAGACTCAGAAAGGTCCTGGGTAGAGACATGTATGCATAGTCTAATGTTGACCCTACGCTGTGTAGAATTACAGTTCCTCCTGAGCTCTGACATCAGGGGGTGTCAGGAGAGCCGGGGGCTTCCTCATTTCTCGGCCTGTAAACTTCTCTGACAGCTATTTGATCTCCGTCTGACTCAGAGCTCTTCCGTCCCTCTACAAGAGCTCAGCCATTTCTGTGTGCAGCCGTACACATAGATCTGTTATGAAAACACACCGGCCTCACATTCCACCAGCCGAGCCACCCCTGTGTGTAACAGTCAATAAAGAGATGTGATTATTGTAAATATTGTGCATAGTGAAAATTGCGTTGTGGTCTGGGAAAAGCCCAGATTTCAAACTTGTTTTGTATGAAAATGCCTGTGTGGGAATGTGGATCACCTGGTGTCTACCAACTTGTTAATACAGTAACATTATACTGACACTGTACAGTGCTCTCACACACATGAAACCACTCGCTGTGCTTTTGTAGAGACTTGTGAGGGAGTCAGATGCAGTCCCGGGAAGGTCTGCAAGATGAGGATGGGAAGGCCTCAGTGTGTGTGCTCTCCAGACTGTTCTCACATTACCCGGAAGCATGCTGTGTGCGGCAGCGATGGAAAGTCATATAAGGATGAGTGTGTTCTGCTGATGGCCCGCTGCATGGGACACCCGGACCTGGAGGTCATGTACCAGGGCGAGTGCAAAAGTAAGCATGATTTGTGCATTTATCTAAATTTCCATGCGAAGATGCTCTGCACAGAAGCAAAAAAGAATGACTTTTTCACTAATGATCGTACCTTGTGTTGCACAGAGTCATGCTCCAACGTGGTGTGCCCAGGGACTCACACCTGTGTGACCGACCAGACCAACAGCGCTCACTGCGTCGTGTGTCGCACGACACCTTGCCCAATACCCATGCCATCCGAGCAGCCAATCTGCGGCAACGACAACATCACCTACCCCAGCGCCTGTCACCTCCGCAGAGCCACCTGTTTCCTAGGCCGCTCCATAGGAGTCCGCCACTACGGCCACTGCAACAGTAAGACTACAAATAAAACCCGCCTGGGAACTCCTTTAATCGCCTGTTTTCATCTGTATTAATGTCAATAACAGACTCTGTCCGTCCTTCATGCAGATCCCCCTCGGAGAGCTCAGGATCTTGAGGGCAGCGAAGAAAACGCGGTCTAGATGAATGATTCCTCAACATTTTCCTTTTCAAGTGATTTCAAGTGGTTTCCAAGTGCCACACCACTAGCTTCCCGCGATGACCTCTTTTTTTTCTTTTTTTTTTCTGACAATCACGCCCCTTCCCCCCTTATACACAGAAAGACGATACACTTAAAATGGAAGGCCGCTGTTGGAAGACAAGCTTTAGTGAAACTGCCTCAAAAAGATCAGCAAAGCCTGTGATCAGTTTTGTGTTGATACTGTGTAAGTTTGGAAGTTAGAGGCAGGGAAAAGCATGTGTCTTGAGATAGAAATATCTCATTAGCTCTATGGGAGATGTGTGCATATTGTAAATAGAATACCACTGCTATTTATTGGAGAAGGTATCAAACTCTATTTATATTTTTAATCGTAGTAATTACTCCATATATCCTTGGGAACGCTGATGCAAAAAAAAAAAGTATTTATTGTGTTTTGTCTATTGTGTATGTATAATAGCAGTCACTGGCATTGGCGTTTTACAACTTTTTACAGCCTACATTCCCCACAAACAAACAGTTTTCCCTCTTAAGCTGATGGAAAGCAACTCTAATTTGTTTGGAAAGTTGATACCACTTTATAGCCTGCCAGTGTGGTTTCAATACACCACAAACAAGAACAGAACAACTACAGCTGTATTGTATGTATTCCAGCTTTTGTCTGTGAGGTGAGGAAGGGGTTCAGCCTAAACAAACCTGTATAGTCTCTCTCTTTTCTCACCCCACACGTGTTTACTCTGGATCCCGATCCAAACTCTCGGCCACCCGCTGATCACTAAAATTAACAGTTTGGTTGTGTTTGTAGTAGTCTCAGAAGACTGTTGGTACAACCCCAAGCCCTCTACAATACCTCCTCTGTTGAATGCTTGGCTTTGTTTTGTAAATGCATCTTTGTAGGTCATGCTAGTTCATTCCAATGCTGTTTTGCTGCTTTGACTTGATTAGACTTTTTTTTGAGAATTTACTGCACAGACAAATGTAATTAGCAATGTCTGATTGAAAGGAAAATTGAATTTGTCTGGGAATGGACTGCAGTTTGGGCCAACTGAATATAGCTGATTATACTGCCACCAGAGATGAATCCATCTGTCCAGTGTTGACACTGGTAAACCTGGTAGATACCTATACAAATGGCCAAATGATCCATTATAATCTTTAAAGTCAAACCAGATGTTGGGATACTTTGAATCATCTTTATAGTGTATTATGGACAGTTTAATGACTCCTGTAAATAACAATCTTGTGTGTACCTACCTGTGTACCTACTGTGAAATCTGAATGATGAATGCATTGACATATTTTTGTATTTTTTTACTGCCATTTCAAAACAACATAAAGTTTAATATTTGTCGAAATGTGTCCTTTTTCTTTTAAAGATTTCAGGAGAGTAACACACTTGCACGCTCAAGTATGATTTGCAGTCTGCTTTTCATAAGCCAATCCCACTAACCTCATGTTGATTGTCTCAATTGGAATATAATACAGAGCATTTAATAGTAATACTCAGTTGTGAAACTGTGTCTGACGTGAACAATATTTGGATTTTTCTAAACTGTGTCACTGTCTTAATCATAGCCACCTTCAGCCAAATGATCTCATACTTGCACCCTTATTGTAACCGGACGGTGTTCTTTTCATGCTGGGGTTTCGGTTGGTTAGTCAGGCTCTAGCAGACAGCCAGGCACACAGTTTATGTATGCAGTGATTAGACCCCTCTCCTGTGTGTGCAGTTGCCGAGCTGCTTGTTACAGGCCCGTATGGGCAGAGGCAGCAGAGTATCAAATCCAGGCTGGTCCACCTTTTCTCGCCCTGTCTCCTCAGGGATGTCCCCCTTCTCTGGATCAGGCAGCGGGGTTGAGCTGAGGAATGGTTGTCTCGAACTGCTGAGGCCTGGGTACTGACTCACTTTCCTGTGTAAAAGAACCTCCCTTGTTTTTCTGTCTTTCTCTCTCCGGTCTCTGAATCCTGTGCTAGGCCATGCAGCAGCATCTGGTTCAACTTTAGGGAGATGTTTATATTCCTGTCCAAGTACCCTTTTATTACACTGGGAATGGAATTAGATGTTTTGTTAGTTAGAACAAGGCAAATAACAATGCCATTGAGGGGATGTTGCTGTGCTTATATTGAAAGCAGACAAATATTTTCTAATATGTATAAATTGATATATAGCTGATAAATGATCCAGTACCATTAGTTAGGAAACTTGGATGCCAGCGCTGCCCCACAGAAGTAGTGGTCAGATTTTGTCATCAGAAATGCAGACATGAGCTCAGTGTGGTCCACTGGACATGTCTGGGCGGCAAAAGCCTCCAGTCCATCGCAATTTAGTTTGTTCATTGTTTTTGTTCATTCATTTTCATCTATGGGATTAATAGAGAGAAAATCTCAGAACCTTAATAAACACCTCATTACATGAGAGGTATGTAAAGCCAATTATCTCCATACCTTTATGAGCGCAAACCATCTGTAAATTCTTTTGCGACCCAAACAATAAACTCACAAAAACATCTCACCATGGTTTAAAAAGTGGCAACCCCACAGGAATTTGCAGTGAATGCCCACTAAAATAAAACATTTGCCACGCTTACTTTTGAGTACATATGTTGAAATGACCATGGTCTTCCAGTAAAATACACAAGTGAAAAGTAAGATGAGACAGCAGTTTTGGTGCATGCATCCTGAACAAACCGTCCCAATAGGTACATGTTGTTCAAGAAAAATAAAATCCCATTTGGTCTTGTCATTATGACAGGGTAATACCTTCACCAGAAACAACCTGTATATCATTACCACACGGGCCTCTGACTGATGTCAGATAGGATGCGCCTCAGTCACGCTGGTAGTGGTAATGACATAACCAATAACCGTAAAGCTAGGAGCCGTTTCAGAGCTATTCTAATTACACTCGACATAAGACCTCAGGAATTCTCTGACCATTTTACTCCATATTTGATCCTTTCTCCTATATGCTGTGGTTTATGGTGTGGCCACAGAGATTCACTTCCTCCAAAACATGGCTGTATATATGTGTTTGTCAGTGTGTCTGAGTGTGTGGGTGTAGATCCCTACCACCAGAGCTCACCTGTAATAAGCATGGGATTAGTCACACACATGACATCACAACCTCTGACTGACTTGTTTATATCCTTACAAACACATGGGGCTATAATGTGACGCCCACACTGGGATTTCAGTGATGTGTAATCATCAGACTCTAATATGTCAAGCTTGTCTCTCGACGACGTCCACATGGTATTATTTCCACCAACTTGCCTTACCACTTCCAGTAAGTTAACAGCCAGCATTTAGTTCTGAAATGATGCTGTGATGAAACCAGGCGCTGTGGAGTGTTTTCAGAGACCACCCACTCTCTGGATCACGCCACTGAATTGTAAACAGCTCCGTCCCACAGCTGAAAGTAATAGATATCAGATCCATCACTCCATCAGGATATATCAGCCTCAGACATTATATCCCAGGCTTGCTTTGTTACATGGCAAGTCTTTTGCTTTTCCACATGTGCATGACATTTAACTCCTGACAACTGATCATTATACTGACACAGGAACAGACGCTCCAGTCTTACTGTTTATAGTGTTACAGATGACGTCTTGCAGATTTCTCGGAAATGCTTTTTTTTTATATGTATGATCTCTTATCTGATGTAATGTGCTGTATATTACATTGATGCTTACCAAACTACCAGTCAGCTGTTGTCATAGATTAACGGTCTTTTCATCAACTTTTAGACGAGATGAAGATGGCAATATCTCATAGAGGAAAGGAAAACGGTTGTATTATTTGACAGTGTGATTTTTCACCATAGTTCTGTTATTACTGTGCTAAATTGAACCAAAAACCACCAGTTCATGCTTTCAGAGCTCCAGGGTGGATGTCATGGAAGGGACAGTGCTTTAATAATCAGCTGTACCTGGCAACAAAACTAACGTTTAATTTGCTCAAACAAACTTTGCAGTTAGTGTCTGAACTCCGAAAACTCTTGCTACTTTATGCAACAACTAAAAACATAAGCAGGTTTGCAACACAATGGCAGTGTTTGTCAGTGATCTTTTTGGGATCATAACATCACCAACAAATTAGTTAGGAAGTTGTGCAAAGGCTAATTGTCCCAAATTATTCTTGGTGAATAGTTTCACTTCCTCATCGTGACCTCTGGGACAGCCTCTCTGCTGGCTCCGTGTGTGGTCCGGTCCACATGTTCCGAGTCCAACAGGAGTATGATTTCCTGGGAAAACAACTGTACTGTAAAATATGTGAAAAAAAACTATATCAAAAATATTGATTATAATCTGTGATGTTATGGTACTTTGTAAATATTTAGGTACAGACTGAGACTCCTTGAGCATTTGAGGGTTTGGGAACATGTGCTCCTGACTCGAGAATGCGAGATGATTGCCTCCTGGACTTGGCACTGACTGTGTCATTGAATTAACTCTGGTTTGAGCTCATGTTGAAACATCAAGTGGTGTAACTGAAAAAGCTGATGAAGTGTGATAATCGTACTGCACCAATTGTGTAGTTTGAAGCTTGGATCGTAACCAGACCATGACCATAATTTCACATCAGCTTTTCAGTTGGCTCTCATAATGAAGCAAAACAGGAATACCAGGAATACCATTATTTTTTTATATATATATAAGCCCTTGCTCAAATACCTGCTTGTTTATCATGGAAAAGTGGTTGGTTATCATGGAAAGTTGCTTGAGCACTTAATTTTTTGTCATGCGTGAAGGTATGCCTTGCAAATTCAGCAAAGATAAGAGTGGGGAAAGTTTCCTTGGTTCACATTTCATTCAGTTTTGCCTGCAGCTACAATAGCCACTAGTACACACTTAATTAAATCATCTGTTAGGAGATCCTATGCTTGTAGAAGTAGGACAGCGTACTACAAATGAACTCAAGAGGTCCATATGGTATCTATTCCCCCAGACTACAGCACTGCACATTTTGTAAACAGACTGATGGTCAGTTTTAGATTAGAGGAGTAACTGCATAATGTTAGAAGCTTCAGTGTTGTTTGGCATTGATAGTGGGTGCTATGAGATACTGTACAACTGCATGAGGCAACACACTGACCTGTACATGCTGATTAAATCTTTCAACTTCACACCCTGGAAAACAGCCATATCTACACCCACATTGTCATACACACAAACAGACAACCATTATCAGATACACAGATATATGATATTATGCCAAAAGCAATTCTCCAGATCCTCCAGTTCAAGCACAGTCCCCTTCTCACACATACAAACACTCATTTTGTAGCTGTCTTTTTTTGTCCTCGTTTCACACTCAGCCACCGCCTGCAGGGGAATTTCTTGTTGAAATACTATAGGTTTTGTTCTTTTTATTGAGAGTTCTTCCTGTCCCCAGTGTCAGTTAGTGGGTGGCGTTTCTGTGTAGGATCTGCTGAGAAGAGCAGATAACACTATGTCTGTCCAACATGCTCTGTTTTCTGTCTTGTGCTTTAAGTTCTGTTTTTTTCCTGGATACTGCATTGTACCATTCTGCTTCGTGACACTGGAGTGGTTACTTGTGCTGTTTCTGTATTTTTGTGCAAGTCACAGGCTATTCAAAAAAGACATTAGCATTTTGTTCAGGGAATCAAACTCAAACCATCAGAGGGCTCTGTGAGGCCTGGGGGAAAAAAGTGAATTGATGCTAAGCATGATAGAAAATGCTAATCTGCGAGCATTATCATGTTTACCATCTAAGTTCATGTCATTATTTTGAAAGTATTTGGACATAAAGCAAAATTTTGGACAATTTAAAATGCTGACCTCATGATGGTGATGGATAAAAAATTAAGGGATCAGCATAGTTCTTACATTTCATTGAAAGTGAAACATGAATATTAAATTTAGTGGTTTAGTGGTAATACTTGCATTAAAGTCAGAGATCAATGTTTTTTGTATCATCCTGTATGAATCATAAATGCCTGTACAAAATTTTGAACTGTATAAAAGTTGTTATTACAATAAAAATACCATGGTAACAGTAAGTAAAGTTGAACTGCAATTGACACAAATGCAGAGAGACTCTGGTAGAGTGACAAAGTACAAAACATTGCGCTATGTGAAACGATTTAGCCACAATGTAATGAAACAATAGGTCAGTAAAAACAGATAAAGTCAAACTGCTGGAACATCTGTGGTGAGTGACCACAAACACTCCACTACAACAAAAACAGTTGAAACTAGGCAGCTAATTGTACACATATGCTCCTCTAGCAACATCTATATTTTGTTAGCTGCTCAGTGATGTCATCCCAAACACTTAATGTACCAATGCAGTACCGAGGGATTTTCATCTGGAACACAAGCAGAGCAGAAAAACACTGCACAGAACACAAGGGATACCTGCTGTGACTCAGACATGAGTATATACATGTTCACGGAAGTGTTTGTTTTGTTTTTTCATAAAGACAGCTTTTTCCATCACTGATGTTGAACTTTACAGTCCTCTTGCTGTTTGTGCAAGGATCTTACAATGTGTGCGCCTGATGCACAGGTCTTGTGACACATGGCGTCAGACAGAGTGTGTCTGGAGGAGACAGAGTCTTCGATGGGTGGGACTGAAAACAAGTGACGCATGACTAAGAGGCCCAGGAAGTTCCAGCAGGCGGCTGTTATTGCTGAGTGTGTGTCTGTGTGTGTGTTTATATGTGTATGTGAGTGTGATCTGGGGGCCCAGAGGGACTGTGTGGGGCAATCCCGGCTGGAGTGTCTGGAGTGACAAAAGCCACAGTGTCCCTTGTAGCATATCTGTCTGCTGCCTTGGCTGCAACAGTTTATTTCCTCTTAGGGTGTAATTGAAATAGGTTGTAAAAAGTAGAGTGAGAAAACAACAATTTGTCTGTTGTATAAGTCACTGCACATGGGTATATATACATGCACGTGCACATAAAAATTTGAAAGCTGCTTTACTTTACAGTGGCAGGAAGAAATACATTTTGTTACATCACTTACAGTGTCTTTTACATCACAGCAAGAAGATGTCTAATATATTTATACTTCACAAGTACTGCGGTTCATATGCAGCATATGTTTTTTTGTTTTGGTTTTTTTTGTTTTTTGGTCAACTGAGCCCAAATCCAGATTAGTAGTGACCTAAAACTACATGATGTGGAAGGTCACTCAGTCTGGGCAGAGTTGTTTTCTGCTGTTCACATGACCTGTCTCTGACCCACAGTCACTCACTCCCCAGATTGCATTGCTACAATGAGCATTGGACTGCAATGGCGGTGACGCACTGGGCGCAGAGAGACAATAGCTTACCTCAGCCAGGCAGACATAGCAAACCTCAGTGCTATCAGACCCTCTCTAATCTCAGCCCATGGGACAGCTGTGTCTTTCCTGCTCCCACATGGCTACATCAGACACAACACTGGCCTAGACAGGACATTAGGACCTAATTAGGTTACACTGTGTGTGCTGCTCGGAAACATCCACTCTTTTTGTAACTAATCGAGTCAATGTTATGCATTGCAGGCTGGGAAATAAAGCCGTTGTTTCTTTGAAATGTTTCAGCTATTTAGCCACATATTTAACAGAAAAAGTTGTCATGCAATAGTACTGATATAGAAAAGTGTTTTGACTGTGTGGCTCACATTGGGGACAGTGCGGACGAATGGCTACATCCATATGTTTTTCATTCAAAATAGTTCACCAATAAAACTCCACAGGAGCTGGTTGCACCCAGGGCCACTCTGCTCAAAACTGGACATTTGTGTAAAAAAATCAGGCCAGATGGCTTGAGAGATGTGATTGGCTGGCGAGCAGTCAGATGGGAACTCCTACTTACTCTCCACATGTCGTGCCAAGCACTCGAGGTACTCCAGATTTATGTGACATGTTTATAGTTGTCAATCTGCAGTTGTGGTAATCACATTAAGAATACCTGTGAAACAAATGTTGGGGAAACCTTAAGTTATAACTTTGAAAATAAAAACAGACCTGAAAACAAAATAAAATCAATCATTATTCCCATCAGATCTTATGCAACTAAATGATCTCTGAGACCCTTGGTGCTATCTCAGGACTATCTGGCATACCTGCCAACCACATCTTGGTTGTGTTCAGATAAAATGAGACAGTGTTTTTCCCATTTGAGAAGCGACTTATTTACTGTTTCATGTCTAAAATTTGACATTTGATTAAATGGTTCCAACAACTGCTGTCAAATAATCAAGGACAAAATACAAATCCATCTTTGACGAGATGTGGTGCTCAAAAACAGATGCTACATGACTTTGAAACACCTAAAGTATGCCTGTTGGGCTCAAGAGGTGGTTGACAAGAATCCAATGGAAAAGTAATGTGTCAAAATAAATCTAGTGCAATGCCAGATTGCAAAAACACATCTCTGGCTTTCATGTGAACAGAGAGAACAAGGGGTGGATGGGTGCGGGGAGGCTGAAGCTGCAGGGATAAGACATTAGTTCAGTGGAGACACAGTGTGGTGATACATGATACAGATTTGTTGGGGTATTAACTTTATCCAGGTCTTTAGTTTTTCATTTTCCTGGGGGGCTTGCATTGACATATGAGTATGAATTAAATACACCTTAGTCTGGGGTTTGCAGTATATGATAACGTGACTTAAGAACTCATAATTTTCTTTCCAAGAGTGGACTGCATCAGCAGCCAGTGCATACAGTGTAAATACAGTGACATCCCTGAGTACTTGATACACAAAAGCACCACCATGTGGCAATATTTATGAAGACACATTGGTACTTGACAAATTGAAGCAAGTTTATATATTTACTTTTTTTTTTTTTTTTACAGTAAAATTAGATGTTTTTCCTTTTTTGTTTTATTACAGAAATAAAAAAAATGTAATTCCATATAATCTATCAAAACAAAATCATGTTAATCCTACAGCAGTAATCCTATTGTCTGTAACTGTAAATCTTGTGTGTAATCCATCCAATGTTGCATTTTTTTACTTCCTCTGTTACAAATAAACTTGGCTTTTTATTTAAACTACCTGTGAATATAACCCATGATGTAATGCAGCCATTAACCACATGGTCGTCGTATTTTCTAGGAGGTTAACATTGTCCTTTTCGGTGCTCCGTAGTCCTTCCCCCTCTCTACCTGTGTAGTAGCTAAAGATGGCTGAAGCTCCTCCATGGCCCAGTCGGTTCTTCTGTCACAGATGCTCCGCAGAGATTAGTCCTCGACTTCCCGTAAGTATCACGGGCAGAAAGAAAAGGCAGAGACAGTTTGACACATTGAAAACAGATTAGTGTTGCTGTAACTTCATCAGATTTCGTTGTAGAAGCGGCTAATACGGTTAGCAGGCTAACCGTATTAGCCGCGAGCTCCCGTATATGTTGCTAACGTCACTCAGGGTCAGTTATCTTGTTATCTATGCTGTGGATAGGTCTGTATGTAAACACAACTGCTTAGTCATTGCACGCATTATATCTATGCGTCTCCCACATACTTTGTAACATGTCTTAGCCGGGTCCCTTCTCGGTTTCCCTATGTTTGTGAGGCGTATACACGAAACCGTTAGCTATTCACTAGCAATAATGTTGTCTTTAACACCGTGGTCGCATCCAGCGTTAGTTCCTATCTTTAACTATTTATTGTGTAAATGTCACGCAGTTAACACTTGTCTCTTATAAGATTTTATGTACCATTCTGCTCAACTCATGTTCGTGATTCAGCGACAACAATGCTACTGCTTCCTTTTCTTCTTTCCCTATTCAGTAAGGTACACAAGTGGCCTGCCTGTCACAGGCTAGAATGATCTGTCATAGAAGTGCTCATGTGCCCTTCACAATGTAAAAGATCAGCCACAGGTTTCTGTAGGTTGCTAGTAATAACCTGCGGTCGCCCCGTTCAACAACAGTTTTTATTGAGTAAGGAGCCACTGTGTTTGTGTGTTGAATCTGTAATTTCATCATTAACATGCAGCTGTGTGATAGTATTTCCTTCAGGCTTAGGAAAAACGTCAAAAAGGTGTAAAATTATACAGGGTCCGTGTTTGTGTGTTGAATTAATGCTGTGTTATGGTGAGGTGTCTCACAGCCCAAATAAGCTGTTGCTCACTGTGGCCCAAGGACAGCTGAGAGATGGGAACAGTCTTTGTAGGATACAGGAGGCTATTTTGTAAAAAAAGGAAGAAAGAAACATGCCCTGGAAGGTGTATCCCACCTGATTCTCCTGGATGCCCACACTGTTTGCTAAGGAACCTGACAGGCATGTAGACAGTTAATAGACAGTGACCCAGCTGGTCAGGGCCCTTTTAACAGTTTCAGTAGGGGTTGGGTTTGGGGGGAGGTTAGGTCGGGGAGGGTTGTCTCTGGGCGGTAGCATCCTCTCTTCCTGTCCAGAATGGTTGTGTTTAAGGACTCGGGGAGACCATCAGTTATATGTACTCAAAGATTAAAGTATCATTGCTTCCTATCTCTGGTCTCACTCTTTTAGATCACAAAGCAAGCGATGCAAATGTCTTCTTTGTCTGGGTGTCCTGCTAAGCTACTGTTTATTTTTGTATTGTTCTGTCTGTTCACAGGAATATACATGTCCAAGATGTGAGTCAGGGTTCATTGAGGAACTGCTGGAGGAAAGAAGGTATATATATATGTATTGGTCACATCAGTGCAAATGTCTGTTTATTTTTATTTTTTGACACTTTATGAATGTTCTGCCTGTTTCAGAGAATCAATAAAAAACAGCTGTCATCCATCATTAGCGAATTAATTGTTCAAATAGTTACTTTTAACCTGGGTCTTATATGTTTCACCATCATACCTAACAGTTATATGGCCCAATAATCATAATTGGGATAGAGACACTCTGTATAACACTGTATCAGTGCTGATTAATTCTTACCACACCAAGTCTGCTCTACATTTAGTTAAAATGATGCTTCAGTTTATCATCACTCAAGTCGACCTGCATTTGTTGCATGAATTAGTGTAATGACCACTCAAATATATAGTTAAGATCATGTGTGTTTTGGTTAAAATGTGTCACTTATACTAACAGATACCTTGTGTAAAGCTGTTCATAAATAGAGCGGCCTTTAGAAAGGAAAATGTACTTGTACCACCGGTATGGAGGGATATCTTTCTGCTGTTAGTTTAGATTAACATAGTATTACCCTCCATCTTTTTTCAGCTGTTGTTATGGAATTACATGTGGTAATGCCGTGAAATGGGAACACAACCCCTACATTTCAAGAGATAGATTGGCAAAGGATAGTAGGGAGAAAGAGAAATGGGACACAACAAAACATTTTATCATAATTGTTAGGAATGATGGAAACTAAGACACATGGTGAGGGGGAAGAAAATTCCTATAACATTATTAAGTCTATACATAACCTGTTGACAATCTGTTCCCTGTTTAGTGCTGACAATGGCTCCATGTCTACCATCTCCAGCGGGGCCCAGAACCAGCAACCATTTGAGGTTTTTAACTCGTTCTTTATTCAGACTCTATTACATGACCTCTCTCTGATTGACACTGTTGAGTCAGCATCTCTTAGAAATGCAGAACTGCTACTGGACATGATGGAAGTCATCTTAAGGTTTCCACTTCCGCTTTTTCAACTACAGGGTAGCTCTGTTGTAGCAATAGTGTATCAATTGATTCAACTTATTTTAACTTTGACCAGTTGAAGATGCTATTCTTAGCTTAGTATGTAGTTTGTGTGTGTGTGCTCCAAGGAGACATTTTACTCTATATATAAAAACAATCACCTTATTTAGGAATATCTCATTAAAAAGGGAAATGTCAGCAGCATTTGACCAACAAAACTCTTCAACATGTGAAATGTGTTGTACTGTCCATAACTACAGCTTGTTACCTTGAGGATGTACTCTCTCTCACTGAGCTCTACTCATCTGTTCTATCAGGATAAAAAATACTTGGGTTAATCTGTGTCTTTTTTTTTCATCTTTGTGTGGCCCAGAATGCGGACCAGCACTTGTTTACATTCCCTTCAGGCTATGGTCAGTTTGCCCTGGGTGTCTTTGATGACAGTTTTGACTTTGGAGCTGGACTGGGAACAGAGGACAACCGAGATGCTGAAAACAGGAGGGAAAGGGAAACTGCATCACGGCAACGATACGGCGCCAGGCAACCGAGAAGTCGTCATGGTTCACGACGACAACCAGGGAGACATGAGGGAGTTCCAACTTTAGAAGGGTGAGAGATATGCTCTCTTGTGCATCACTTTTTCTCTGAGCTTAACTTTTGTCTTCCTTGATAGACAAACATGTAAGTATATGGAAACTAGTTTAATATCTCTGTCATAAAATATGTATCATGGCTTTGTGTTTTGTTTTGTAGAATCATTCAGCAGTTAGTGAATGGAATAATTGCACCTACTGCAATGCCAAATATCGGTGTTGGGCCGTGGTGAGTCTCTAGAACAGTGCTTTAAATGAACCAAAATGCAATTACTCAATTATATATATACATTTGCTTGTTTTCTTTTTGTTAGTTTAATGTTTCCTTTTTTTTTTTAAGGGGTGTTCTCCACTCAAATCCCATGGATTATGCCTGGGGTGCTAATGGACTAGATGCAATTATAACACAGGTACTTTGAATATCTTCAGTGTGTTTCTTTTTGTTTTATATGTTTAACTTATATATACATATTTATATTTATGTACTTACATATGTGCATATTTTAGACCATGTATGTTCAAGCAGTGCATGTAATGCAAAACATATATCACAGTTTCTTTTCTTTTTTTGTCCTTCTCTTTTTTGTCCTTAGTTATTAAACCAGTTTGAGAACACGGGACCTCCGCCCGCTGATAGAGATAAAATAAAAAGTCTCCCTACAGTACAGATTACAGATGACCATGTTGGTGAGTCAGAATATGCAGTTTAAATAATCAATATAATTTTCTTCTTTCCTCTTATTGTATTGTGTTATACTTCAAAGCAAGCGCAGTCTTTTTCCCCCTAGCAAGCTGACTTCATCAACACTAATCACACTCATTTAATGATCAATCACAGGTGTTCATTCTTAAAATTGTTATATGGCAGTTAGTGAAAACTTTTCCATATTCAGACATGGTTTACATTTCTGATTTGTATGTGCTGGTTTTATGACTATTTTTATTATTTAGCAAACCCATTACATCAGGTTTTAGGGGGCTGGTGGTGCAGCTGCCACTTAGCTCAAAGCAAGTCAGAGTAGTATAGCAGCAAACAGCTTTGTGAAAATAAATGTTGCTCAGTAAAAGGTTAAGGATTTTGTGCAAATCAGCACATCCTGTGCAGAAGAAACATGATTGTAGTAAACAACTCTGTGCTACAAATGCAGGAGTTCACTATCAAACAAACTATGGTTTTGGAATCTGATTGGTTGATGTTAAGCATATTACATTTATTTTTCATAAAATGAATCAGTTTCCTAGAAAGTGGTATGTTAAAGATGCAGATATAACACAATGACAAACCAAACCCGCAGCTACAGAGCTATGGCTACATGGCTGAATCCAGTTAAAGCTAGCAAGTGACAAACTTGGTAATCCAGTACGAAGCAGCTAAATCCAGCCATGGAGTTTTAAAACAGCTTATCTAGCTCTTCTAAAAGAAGGTAATTGGTTGAGCTTTGATTTAAAAATTACTACTAACCCAGCTTTACACTCTTGTTTATCCCAAGTTAGCTGATTTTGAATCACCCGTTTAAAAATATTTTAGTGTAAATGAATTATGTTGGCCATTAAAGAAATGCCCAGATGATTAGACTACGCTTTCCTAATTACCATCGGTAGTACGTAATACTGTATAATGTCACCGTTTTAACTATGGGATTGACAGATCACATTTACAGTATTACATTTATATGGTTTTCTGTCGTTTCAGCTTCAGGTCTGGAATGTCCAGTGTGTAAAGAAGATTACAGTGTTGGAGAAAATGTGAGGCAGCTCCCATGCAATCACATGTTTCACAATGATTGCATAGTACCCTGGCTGGAACAGGTATTAGTCACTTCCTATTTAATGCTTATACCAGTTGCTTTCTGAAACTATGGGGCAATGGGATACATCAACAAGAAGACTGATAGGGTCTCTTTTATTTTCCCTTTTTTCCAGCATGACACCTGTCCCGTGTGCAGGAAAAGCTTAAGCGGACAGAACACAGCAACAAACCCTCCAGAATTATCAGGGATGAACTTTACATCCTCTTCTTCCTCCTCTTCCTCCTCCTCTACCCCTCAGTCCTCAACTTCAACCAGCAATGAGAACTCCACTGACAACTCTTAGAGAAACATTTGTTCTTATCGTCCTATGAGCTGTTTATAGCTCCTAGGTTGCTTTACTTCAGAGCAGTGACCTCCAGTCTCTCCCTGTCCTGGGGTAGAGACCTGAGTGCATCTCACCAGGAGCACTCAATTCTTACTCAGGGGTAAGTGATAACATGAGGTCCATCCTGTTACTCCCACCCTCATCAGGAATCTGAACAAAGGAAAGGCGGAGGCCTGCGAGTACAGCTCCTGTTAAAGAGGATCTGGAGAAGCATAGAAACTTCAAGAGGTTCGATCCACTCGAATCACCTCATACAGGGAAGAAGAACCCAATGGTAGAAGACTTTGGGACAAGAAGATAGTTGCTTTTCTTCCTTTTTTTTAATGACCAGACATTAAATGATTTCAATGATCCACATTTGCCGATGAAGCAAAAAGAAATGTACAGTTATTCCTTTTGTAATTAGTATTCATATTTCATAGAAAAAATGCCCAAAGTGCACTGAAGTGCACTCTTTTAGCTTGCACTTAAGATTATTCATGGTTTGGAAAGATAATACATTTGATTTTATTAGTTCTTAAAAATAATTTATAGAATTGTTTTATAGTCAAGATCCCTCCACTGTTTTAAGATAAACTGACAGATGTCGTTGTGTGCACTTGGGACGATGTGTCAAATTGCAGTAATTTTGTGATGTGTGGATAATTTCTTAATTACACATGCAGGGATTATTCCTTTTTTAATTTAATCTGCGAGCCTGAAATGTGGATTATCTTTTCACATTACATACCTAGAGACAATTCCAGTGCATTTGTGCATTTTAACTTAAACATAAGTTTAATATTTTCTAAAGTTGCCAGCTGAAAAACAGTTGATTTGCAGTATGATCGTGTACAAAAAGACTGATATGAGAATAAAGATGTTTGGGTGCTACCACTCAAAATTCTTTCTTAATGTGTGTATATATGATATTCTGTGAAGATTGAATCATGTATAACTGCAGCCTTGACTTGACAACTTGGAAAGACACTTGTAAAATTAAGCCCTTGTGTCAGAACTCAAAATAATTACAAACAAATGTCTTTTAATGTAGTGGAAACAGCCGCTGAGGCAAAGTCTTTGCTGCGTGGATTGTGTGGTGGTGTAGCTTAGAACGATCTGGGAGTGCTGTAATCAAAACAAGCAGCAAATTTTCCATAACTTTTTAATGGGTGAAGCAGATGTGCTAAAAACTGAAATAAACAAGCAAACATGTATGTACAAATACCAAATCAGCCAAATGGATGTAGAGTAAACATTTTTTGGGATACAACTGAGTTATGAGCTGGCCTGCTCTGTTTCCTGCTATAAATCTATACCTTCCTCTTGTGACTTCTTACAGGCTCTTAGAACAACCAAGCTGGGAACAATAACATCATTAGCCGACACTGCTGGAAGTGATTTCAATACATAATACGGCTTGGGGTTTGTTTTGATCTTTTACAGTAAGGTTGTGCCGAAAGGCGTGCAGTAAACATAGTAAACAGAGTCTGTCAAATAATTTAATGGGGCTCTCGCTTGCTAAATGTTATCAATAAGCCAATAAATTCAGCTTCCTTTAATTGTGTAGCCCTATGGGTGTGTTTCCTCCACATTGTACCCCAACTCTCCCCAGGGGTTTAAGTTCTAAGGCCTTTGATCTCAGGGGGATTGTTGTTTTGGACATTCTTCCAAAAGTTGAGCTAAAGGACAATTGGATACAGTTGAATTGTGCCTATGAGTTTGACTTTTCAATGTTAAACTGCAGTTTCATTCATAGTTTATTGTTAACCTTGTCCATTCATTTATGATCCTTGAAAAACTGAGAGCTGTGGGGTAGTTTTTTTGAATACTGCAAAATGTATTTAGGGTTTCTTCATCTACTAAAATATCTTTGAGGGTATTCTAACATTTTGGCATAGAGTCACTTGGCCTTGTTTAAGTTGATAGGGAATATCTGGATAGTAAACTTAACTTACCGGTAATTGTAATAGCTTTTTCAGTGGTGTCATGTCTTGGTGTGGCTGTTTTACAAACTGCAGTTATGAACAATGTTCATGAAATGGTCTAACCCAGAGATTAACCATATATTTTGTCTGTTATTGAGATGAAACCTGTACTTTTGTGACCTCTGGCCACTCAAAAATGTAGTTACTTGCAGACAGTTGCAAGCATTGTCCTTTGACATTTGGGTGATTTTCCTTTTTTAACACAATAATGAGATGACTTGCATGCATGTTAGCCATATGAAAGTGCAACATAGATGTGTTTCCTGAATTTGATGCTAAAATGTGCAGCTGAATGGTGACCGCAGGTATGATTTCCATTTGTTTAAAAGTAACTTTGGTTCCAAAATAAGAGCTGCGAAGCTCGTTTCACGTGACCACGCCTCTAAAGACTACGTCATGCGTACGTGCTGATCAGGGCGTGTGCGTGCGAAGCAAGTAGAGGACGACATCAGCTCCGGTTGTCGGACATTCAGCTCGCCCTTCCGCGCTGGCAGTTTGTCTGAAGAGGGGAAAGAAGACCCAGTTCCATTTTCGACATTTTATTTATTCTACTTTATAGTAAATTCTACGTTATTAACCATGAAGATACTGTGGGCTGTCACTGCCCTGTTGTTGAGCTGTTGGCGAGCCGATGCGTCCACAGGTAAGAATATTGTGTCAGCCATGTTGGTTGTTGCTTGTGTAGACTTTGCCCTATTACGAACAATTCGTTTGATTTATTAACATGTCAGTAATACTGGAATTCGACGTTGTAAACATTTTACCACAGTTTCCGATACAAAGCGAGAAACTAATTCAAAGTTCATAAGAAACAGTCACATGCAGACGTACTGGGTATTTTTCGTGCCGTTAAAATGCTAGCGACACATTTAGCTAATTTGCGGTCGCAAAAGCTGTTCGGTTCGTGTTGTGGTGGCAGTTAAACATTAACGTTGAAGGTGAAAATTTTGGATGTTTTTCGTCTGTTCATGTCGAACACTGAGGGTTTTGGACACCCCTCAGTTGTTAGCGAGTCTGGTCGATCATGTGAGAGGTCTAATCGAAAATGTATGGTGGTTCAGTAACGTTTGTTTCTTGTAACGTTTGGTACCAACAAAAATCACAGTTGCGTCACATTTCAAATTGTTCTGTCAGTTATCGGTAAACGTTAACTGTTGCTTTCACTGATCTAGGCTTTACCAAAACCATGTTATGGGTAACATAATCTTGGCTCTTTGGTATGTCTTCCATTACTACCTATTAGGCTTGTAACAGTAATTGGCAGCTACATTTACTTAAAGGTAGTTGGTCTCTGATTCAGCCAGTCGGCCCCATTAGCTCATACAGTGTCCCCACAGCTTTTTTCCTCTTATGGGCTCGTAGACAGTGGTCACATCTGCTTAATTCGCTTATATTTGTTTGATTCCGACATTGCCCTTTGCTTGGTTTATAGTGATCACAATCCATTATCTGCTGGCTGTGTCCTCAGACATGCGCTTTATTCGGGAACATTAACTGACAATAACTGAAATGACCCGAGGGATTAGGTGTGAACAACTTTCATAGGCACTATATGCCTTTTGTTTCCCACAGAAATGCAAATGGTGACAGCCTGACAGTACTATGTACAATGACAACAGCTTTCACAATCTTTGGGCTCATTTTGCAACTGTTTCTTCATGTAACGTAGAATTAAGCTGAAATTGTTTTAATAAGCAGTAAAAGTTAGGCATCATTGCATACATTTAGAAAATACCCAAACTGATTCATTTCCCTTTAGTGTTTCATCACCCCAAGGGATGGCTTAAGTAGTGTGACTTGAATTTGACTGAGATGGTACCAGCAACCAGAGTGCATGTGCCCATGAGTCAGACACCAGAGCCTTTCATACTACTCCTTCTTTTTTGCTCTGGATTAGATGAGGAGTAAAACTGGATTCCCCTAGAGTTTCAGCTTCTTCTCTCTTAAGTTTGGCATACAAAGTAGGTTATGAGGCAGATAGGCATGTAAGACTACTTTGTGTAGAAAAAGCAGGATAAGCCAGCTTTTCCACATATGTTAAATACTTGATTTTTTTTTTTCAATTTGGTAAATGGTGTTAAATACAGACTCATTTTGTTATTGACCATGAGCAGCTTAACCTGCTCTCACTTAAATTATCCTTTTTATAATAAAAGCCAGCAGTAGTCCTGCCACAGTCATTTTTTTTTTTTTTTTTGAGTTTTGAAGTTGACAGCCTTCTGATAATGGTGACAAATCTGCACTGGTCAGCTACAGCTAAATAATTACATTGGTTGAACTGGGCTACATGATTAGTGTACTCATCATAATACAGACCAAATAACTTAAAGGATAAAGTCAGTTTTCCGGTCTTTCATTTTTTTTGGTCATGCTGGAACCATTTACACCTGTCTTCTATTAGGAAGAACATTACATTGTATTGGCTTTTCCTGTTCATGAAAATGTCTATACACATTAATATGTGAATATTGAAAGCAGTGTAGGGATTATGTAGTATCCTTTTGCATTTGCCTTTTGCAGTTGTTAATTTTCAACCAGCTATTTGAATAAACAGTGTAAACAGACTTTCCATGGGGAAGATAAAGCATGCATACCCAGAGTTTGGATTTATTTGTCCCTCTCTACTCTTTGTGCTTGATAAATCTAATGTTATCTCTGAATTATGTAATACTTTTTTTTTTTTTCATCTTTTTCACATGTAAGCTAAATGTATTGGTTTCCAGGCTTTTGTGTGCATTGTTCAGGCTATTAAGCTAGTTCTTTACTGTAACTACATAAACACAAAAATACTGATATAATACATTTGTTCTCACTAGCATCTGAGCATACACTGTTACAGAGCAGAGGTGGTAGTAAATTACACCTTGAAGATTCATGTGTCTTGTCACGAGATGGACTCTGACTATATTTAATTTTGAACTTTCATACAGCATGTGTTATGAAGGTGACCTTTGGCAATGGCTGGGAAGCCGTTACTTGATATATGCATGGTAACTGAGGCCCTTGTTGACAAGTTCACAATGATGGCTCTTTCTTTGGTCTTTAATTGATGTGTGGCAGTTGATGGGAAGTGTTTTGAAAATTGATCTTTCTTAGCACAGAATAAAGTGTAGAGAAAGGGCGTGCATGTTTTGTTTTTTTTAGAGATGAAAAAATGTTTCTGAAAGGAAGGGAACATGGCCTGTGGTGTGAGAATGTTATTCTTCCCAGGACCCACCTAAGTGAATAACACCCCCAAACACAAGTGAGTGGCCACTCTGCTTGTTATGCATGCAGAGAGCTGCAATACTGGGAAGACAACGAATACTGGGTACAGGCCCATCAGCCCAAACTGCCTGGTGCATGTCCATATCCTTATGTCTTTCATGGATTTTTCTTTTTCATTTTGATTTACTATAACATTTTTTTCATTTCAGCCACATCTGCTTTTCATGATCAGTATCATTCATTGCACATTATTTAGTTTTCATTGGAATGCTATTGAATGCTTTCATGTTTTTTGATATTGGTGTCTTTCGTTTGTTTTGTTTTTTTTATTACCATTTTGCTGTAGCTGCATTAGGGATGTCTCAATAACAGTCCAAACCACAAAGCCTTTAGGCAAAATAAACACCCATAGAAACACTATATAAATTGGGTGAACAGAGCATTAGAAACCCCTCCAACTTAAATGCGTACAATTCATCTGCACCACAAACAGCATCCCAAAGATTACAATATTGTTTCAACACATTTCTTCAATAAAACTAAATATTATAACCCTAAAGGTAAAGGTTACTGCAAGCTGTTGTGTCAAAGTGAGAATGTTTCAGCACAGTATACCTACAGTAAAATCGAAACTGTGTATGAGTCGATGCTGCATTCTTTTCTGGGCTTGGGCCGTCCCTAATAACCTGTCATGTTGCTTTCCTTATTTTTGTCTGAGAAGGTCAGAGTACCAAAAATGATTTAAAAAAAAGTTTTTCTCAAACTGGGTGTAAATGTTGCTCTGATCTTTGACTTTCTGTGTGCTTACTTTCATATTTTCATTTCATTTGTGTTTTATTAACTCTGTTTCTTTTTCTTTCTTTTTTCCTGTTTGCTTGTCTTTCTTCCATCATTGCCTTTAATCACCCATTCATGAAATCACCTGGCTTGCTTTATATTCACCAAATTCTTAAATTTTCTTCAAACCTCTGCCTGCTGGGATGATTGTAAATGCCACTCAGCTGGCTTTATCAAGTCTCCCTTGTCTCAGATGAGGTTGATCAATGACAGTGCAGAGCTACATTGTGAGGTGATAGGGAACCCCATCCCTGAAGTGCAGTGGTGGTTTGTTGAGGGCGAAGAGCCCAACGAGACCTTGACCCAGTTGTTTGACGGGGCACGGGATGACCATGTGTTAATAAACGCCACATATATAGCACACGCCACGAGCACCATCCACCTCACTAGCCTCACCCTCGACGACTCGGGCACATACGAGTGCCGCGCTTCCAACGACCCTGACCGCAATGAACTGAAGAAGACGCCAAAAATCAAGTGGATCCGCTCGCAGGCAAACATTATTGTGATTGAACGTGAGTGGCAGAGGAAGCATGAGGAGATGCTAGTCAAAGTATCTTGGCTGTCACTCCTCATTAGTGAAGTCCCGGCCATTCAGCTCCTGTCACACTCAAGTCTCATGCTTCCCAGTCAAATACCCTCTTCGTCCTGCTTCACCCAGTATACACTCTTCCTCTCCTCAAAAGCTCCAAGCTTGTCCTGTAGTAAAGTGTAAACCTGGTCATAAAGTGTAACCGGGCCACCCCCTAATCCCATATTCCCTGATACAGAGCATGTGTTGAATCTGATGCCTTTTTTGCCTCATATAAAGGCTTAGGTGAGAGGTTTAGATCCATATAATACTGGTCATAAGGTTGGAAATTTGCAAATGGCTCTTGCAGGAAAAAGTTTATGATTATTTCATCATTCTAAGAAAAAAGGGGTGTCAGATTACCTAATTAGTATTGCTTCTTGGTAGATAGACGTTTTGCTAGCATTTTCCTGATATGATACTAACACTGGCAATACCCCTCTTTGTTTTTGCTTGTAGACCATTCCTGTGACTTACAATCTCCTGAACTGTAGGTACAGAAGATGGCAACTAATTATTAGGGATGCCCTGATTGAGGATTTGCTTTCTCTCTTTTTTTTTTTTTTGGTCCTCAATATGATCTATGAGTGAGACCAGCTGATCCACAGCTGTTACTGATTTGCAGAGCTTTGTTGTGCACTGGGACCTCCAACAAACGATTGCCTAACTTATTAAAGTAATCTGTATTCAGTCAAAAACATGCTTATGCTTAATCAATTGCATATTTCAAATGAAAATGATCTGATAATGATGGGTGGAAAATGTATTGGGGCATCCTTACTAAGTATTAAAGATGACTTCTTAGCCATGAGGTATCTTTCTGCCTTCTGGTCCAGTATTATTTTTGAAGAATTGGTCAATTCCTTTACCTGCTTGAAGCTAAAATAATATTATGATGTGATTAGCAGTAAAACTGCCATCAGTTTTTATCCCCTCTTGTTGCTTCTTCTGCATGTATTTATTAAAATGTCCTTTCCCTGTGGCCTTTTGTAGATAACAGTGCCTATTAGCTCTCTGTACAACATCTCTACCTCCCTCCATCCTACTGTTGGTGGGACAGATCTCCTGATGGGGAGCTTGTTCCACCTTTCTTGGAAAGCTCTGTGCGGTAGTACAGAACTTGCACAAGTGCCACACCATTTTCCTTGTTTAATATGTGAGAACAGATTTGTTTCCCTTCCCAACCTTGCAGGAAAACACAAAGTATTTTTTCCCACTTTAACAGTCAACACTCAACAATTGCCTCTAATAAGAATTTTTGTAACCCAAGCCATATTTACGGCCTGGTGACAGTAAAAAGAATAACCGTGAAAGAATTCAGCAAAGTGCTGTCATTAGTTGACCTTTTCCACTTCACCTATGTCTCATTTCTTGGATTGAGTGTGAGCATAGGGCCAGCACGTGTAAGATATTTTCATTACCATCAAATCAATCATTTCTGTGAAGACAATTATTGAGTGTTGTGCCAGAATAAATTGTAGTTTAGAAAATGACTCCCCCATTACCTTGAGATGAGTAATTAATGGTTAGGCTGGTAAAATGTGTAAACCTTCATAAATAATGCTTAATGCCAATAAGGGGAGTATTTTTGTAAAGGAAGAAGATCAGAAATAATTTTGGCTTGTTTTTTGTTTATTTAAAGCTCCAACCATCATTAAGGAACCTGCTGAGGTCAGCAACCAGACCTCTGCAGTCCTGAGCTGCAACCTGACCGAGTCCAGCCTGCCGGTCAAAGGATCCCACTGGATGCACAATGGCAAACTCATTGAGGAGTCCAAGTCCACCGCTCCTCTACTTTACACAGAGCTCACGTAAGTAAAGTAGTCTGCCCAGGTGTGTCGCTCGTGTCATTACAGCTGTTTGTCCTGATAGTAATATATATGTCCATAAACTGTTTCTCACTGGCTGGTAAAGCAGAAAAATTCATTTCATATGAAATAATAAAATATGAACCTAGTATCATTGATGTAGAGGTATTTTAACCATTCCTCAGCTGTGTTTGATTTACATATCATGCTTTAGCCTTTACATCCCTTCTTTTGTCCCTTGTATTTGATTATCATGCTGTCCATATATCTGTCTGCTTCTGAAGTATACTACCATCTTTATTTTCTGATATTCTCATCTCCCACACATTGCCTTTTGCTTGTCTCTCATCCCTCCCCCTCTCATGTTCTTCCCTTCCTCCCTGGCTGCCTCCATCAGCAGCAGAGCTCGGGGCACCGTTCAAGCATTCACCGCTCTTGATTAGCAGAGAGATGGACCGTGCAGACGTGCAGCTTTGCCAGTAGTCCTGGCAGTGGGGATAAGCGCCCCTAGCAGCGTGCTCACTTGCCCTGACCTTAATTCCCCATTAGATAGAGCAGGAAAGGCTGTACAGGACAGCAGCACCAAACAAAAGTGTGATTGTGACTGCGAGGGGAAATTTGAAATATTTGTTGCATGGACAAGCAGCTTTATCTCTACTCGTAGTTCTTCAGCACAAACAGGTTGTGTATTTATGACTGTGGGATGGGACTCTCAAATGCAGAATTGTTTTCCTTTGCATAGGTTGGCAAAGATCACCCACGTCTCTGCTGGAAAGTATGAATGCGTGTTTGAGACTGAGCCAGAGGTGAAGCAGGTGATTGAAGTCAAAAGTAAGCATTTTTCTATTCATCCACAGACTACATAAACTGTAACTACCAAGTATAAGCTTTAGATTGCATCTCATTGCAAGAACTGTCAATAAGGTAGCCAGGATGTGTCATGTGATGTTTTTATTGACATTGAGTCCTGATGATTTAAAGGACCTATTCATGCTTTTGCCTTTCTTATAGTTTTTTCTTATATATTTTTGTACATGTGATCTATACGGTTGCGAGATTGAAGTTTACACTAAACACAGTAAATGTATCAGGGCAAAACACAGAGTTCTCCTTTCTATGAAATGCCACGTTTGGGGTCCAGGCCTTCCTTCCTAGACTTACTGACATCAGTATGTCCGTTGAACCAGCCCACCTGTAAGCTGGACACCTCCCTGCCAAGCTTGGCACACCCCCATACACCATGTGGCCTTTACTTCACAACATAAAAGGATTTTGTATTCATGAACTATTGACCCTACCCTGATTTACTTGGAATGCATCTCATTTATTGTGTATTTGTAGCCAGCCTGCCTATTACTGACAAACTGAAGGGGAATATTAGTTTGCATAAAAACTTTTTTTTTTCCAAAATTGTGTTGAGTAAGTGACGCATGGGCATTTCTGATATTTCTCATGGTCCTTCATATCTGTCCTGCTCTGCACCAATTCTGAGTTTGTGCCAAAGGCATCTGAAAACTGGATGTCATGAGCACAAGTGGGAGGTAAAGGAATAATCACCAGTGTGGTAATGATTTAAAATTAAAGTTAAACATCATGGGATGGTTGTAACAGTAAAAACTGGAAATTGATCATGGAAATCAATATAAAAAGAACACATGTAACTCTGTGTAAGTGAAATATTGCAGTCAGTTCCTTCTTTCAGATCATTAGGTGAAGGTACCTCTTGTTCCACGATAAATGATTAATATCAGTTTTAATGGGTTTCTCTCCTTTCTCTAGCGCTTCCCCATGTTTATTCCTACAAGCAGTCTGAGCATGGGAATGAGAAGGACAGAGGTGTGCTCGTCTGTATGAGCCATGGCTACCCCCTCCCCACTGAGTGGAACTGGTTCAAAGAGCAAGATGGTTCCCAAACGGTATGTCATTTTGGCTGTTTTAGAGCTTACATTTCATCCTTGCCAGAGAACAAAAACCTTAACATTTTACTCCCCGTTACTATTGTGGTTGTTTGTTGGCTGCAAATGATGCATGTCCGATACTCCAATTGTAAAATGAGATCAATACTTCTGTGTTTTTATTTGTCTAATATGTTGCTTAAACACAACCCTCAGCCCATCGTCAATGGAACCAGTGACAGATTTGAGATCAAGAGCACCCCAAACAAGACCACCCTGACCATAAGTGACCTGAGCATCCAAAACGACATTGGAGATTACTTCTGCCATGGAACCAATGAAATTGGCACCACCAGTGACAAGATCACCCTGCGTGTGCGCAGTCGCTTGGCTGCTCTCTGGCCCTTCCTTGGCATCATGACCGAGGTCATCATCCTGGTGACCATCATCTTCATCTATGAGAAGAGGAGAAAGCCTGATGAAGTCAATGACGGTATGTACACCATTGCCTACACCATCACGTTAGGCCAGCTGACAGCACTGTGTGATTTTTAAAATGATGTCATTCATTTCAACAAGGCCGGTGCATCAGCATCAGGATGGCATACTGTTTAGGCAAAATGATGATGATATAACAATACAATGGCCATTCATTGGCCCATTTGCCAGTCAAATGAGCAGTTTACATTACTTTGTCACTTGAATAGGTTAGGTCAGCTATTTTACCTTGGAACCAACACAACACAAAATGAAGTTTTAACTTTGTGATAATTTACATCAGTAGTATAATCTTGTCTCATACTTCAGTGATGTGCTATTAATTATATTACCAACAGCCATGTAGAGCTGAAAACTTTATTTATCAAGTGGCTACAATTGTTGGGAAATTACAAAGCATGACCATTGTTCTTTCTTACTGATTACATTAACCTTTTGATAGGAAAAAAAAAATTCCCTCACACCTTCAACAGCTAGCTACCAAAGAGAAAATGCCCACCAGAAAATACATACACATTTTTATAGGTCCAATTTTGTACAAAGTAAGATTTTCATGTTTTCTTTGACAATAAAATAGGTCTAAGTGCTGCATTAACACAATCCATAGAGACATGCACAAACCCCATATTTACAGTAGACTGCCTTAAAAAAAAAAAAAGCTGTCAGGACATCCTTAATTTTGTGATGTCACACAGTAATCACCTCTCAGGCATGCCCCCAAATTCAAGCTACCAGCCCATCATCCAGCCTTATAATTTGGTTATTCTGTGTTTTCTTAATTTCCTATATTTTTATTTGATCACTCATTCCGACAAGAGTATCCTTAAGGAGTAACTTTTTGTCAGCAAACCTTGTCATCTGGTTTGATATGTGACTTAGAGAATTTAAAGGAACTTATTATAAACACATTGAATCGTAGATAAGGATGGGTACATTTAAACCAATACGGTACTTATACCCAGTTCCTGGGAACCAGTAACAGTATGCAGCAGTACTCGTTTTCTGTACTTTTTTGTGTGTATGGGTAGTAATTTAAATCATTTAGTTTATAAAAAAAATAGTCAAAACTTCTGAATTTTAAGTATTTATTGTTATTGTTCAGTGTAAACAAGCAAAGCCGGCACAACGAAGGGTCTTCCTTAACGGCAACATAGCAGAATCTCTGTTTAAAACAGGCTTCATAGTGTGCATGGAGAGGAGGGGCTATTCAGAGATAGTAGGCCCAACCCAACCTGAGTCCTTTTTATACATGTTCAGCCTGGACCAGTGCATCTATATGGGTTAGGGGCATTGAGAACTCTAACAGACAGCTCTAATGTTGATGCGTTTGTGAGAGAGAGCGGGTCAAGGAGGGGCGATATGCTGTGCACAGCTCTACAAGGACATAAGATTTTACACATGTGTCTGCATCAGCCAGACATTCCTCTACTGTCATACAGACATGAGGTTGCGTTCAGGTACCAAAATGTGGCATCATTTGGTTTTATGCGAGTCAGTACTCATGATTACTGTGGGAATTCGGTCGGTACCAATAAAAGTACCAAATGAGGTACTCATCCCTTATTGTAGATCTAATTTACAGAGCTGTGAGTGGAGAGGATTCAGGGCTTTCTGTTAGCAAACTGGACACTGTTAAGGTCGAGCATTGCTCTGAAGATGTATGGAATGTAGTTGCATGCATCCAATGTGAACCCTTATTGTCTTTTGGTTTTTGTCATTATATACGTTTTAAAGATATAAATCAGGACTTGGCTTTCGTCTCTGTGTAAATATTGTTCCAGAAGTTATTATTTTTATTATTTACATTTTTACTTCTCTGTTCGCTGCTGATTTTGCATTTTGGTAAGTGAACAAAAAACTGCATGTCAGACTGAAGTGGTTGGGCTGAGATGGCCGCGTGGCAAAAAGCTATGAGAGCCTGAATGAATCGCTTTCATAGTCACCACTTCTTAAAGGAATGTGCTCAAAAGATTTGGTCACTCTTTCACTGGCCCTGCAAAATGAATAGCTTCAACTATTTTCTTTCTGTTTAATTTCTTGTGTGTTTGTTTTTTTTTTAATTGTGTTTGAGCCAATGAAAGAGTCAATTAAGACACTCAAGCTAGTGTTATGGTTTGACATGGCATTGGATAGGAGGAAAAGTGAGAGGTTTCAGCGTTCTGTGTGCATGCTTTCTGCATCTTGTATTTATGCATGATCAGTGAAAGGCAACCTTCTTCTCCAGACCTATGTACCATTTGTCTCATTCACCATTTGGCCACAGAGAGGCGACACTTGGCCTTACCTTGCAAATATGTGCTCTTGGCTCTGGTGTTAATACTGCCACTATACTTGCCAGGTTGTGGGTTAGCTCTGCTGTTTTACCCTCTTTATCATTATGCGGCCACTGCAGTGTTCCTTTGGTTTCATTTGCTTGTTTGCATGAGCCTCTGTGATGCCAAGGGGTGACTCAGGACAAGGTAAAAATATGCTCATAAATGGCAGTTGTCCAATGTTGAGGATGCATATCACACAGTCTATTAAAGGACAATGAGTAATGTGTTTTTGATAGAACACAAACAATTATTGAGTGTTTCACAGATGATCTTCCAAGGATTTTGTTGTATCATTCATTGTCAGAAACATAACAGGTGGGCATGCTTCAGTTCACGCTTAGTTGGATTTGACCATAACTTCATTGGACTCGTGTTGCAGAGGATGTTATGTTATAACATTTGCTTTCTTCATTTGTGAGGAGGGAGCATGTATTTACTCACCCTAGTTACAGACATGTAACCAGCTATCAGCTAACTCTCGTTTTTGTTTTCCTTCCTTCACTGACAATTTCCAGATGACGACTCAGGATCAGCTCCTCTGTAAGTACCGTCAGCAACTTAGCACCTTGATTTTCAACATTGTCTTATATCGTTACAGAACTCATTTGTGCTCTAATTTTTTGCAGGAAGAGCAATTCTACTGCAAATCACAAAGAGAAGAATGTGAGGCAAAGAAACTCTAACTAAAAGCCGAAAGGTGAGTATGTAAGAGTTTTGTAGGAGTTGTAGCAGTTCTTCTTAAAATTAAAAAGAAAAAAACTACACCTGAACATTCAAAAAAAAACAACATAAAATTTTACAAAATTATGTTTGGATCCTGCATGTGACAGTTTCTCTCCAAGTTATAAACAATGTACTTGACTCGTGTCCCTTTTTTCCTCTCTAGGCAGACGGGCAGATGGCAGTTCAGAATTCATCTGCCGTGTGGCACATTATACTGTGCACCCTGCAATTTTAAGTACCATTTTGTGCTTGGGTGTTAATGTTTTAAGAAGCTAAATGATTTCCTCCTGTTTTGTTTTCTTCTATAATCTTCTCCACATTGTGCAGCCAGAGAAAATAGTGTGAAGTAATGTCTGCTTGAGGCCTTGAGGCAAATATTGCATGAGTTTTCAATGCTGTTCTAGCAAAGTGCGTGTTCGTTGTTAATCATTAGAATGTTCACATGAGGAATGCTTAGTTTAAGGTTAATTCCTGGTTCGTGCTGATGCTTCGTACACTGACCTCACAGATGTGCAGCCTTTCCCTTTAGATTCTCCAGTTTGGAATGGTGACTTGTCAAACAGCAGAGGGTCTGTTTAGAGGACCTGAAACCTTCCTGATACATCACTGCCATTCTTACAGCAACCACGGGAGTGTGTTTGAGTTCATGTGTTTGATCTGTCCCCATACCAACTACAAACCTCCCTTTAGCAGAGTTGTAAACTTTGCCTTAACAAGCACCATTTCTCTTGTCTTTTTGCATTTTGTTAAACTGTTGCAAGATTTAAATGTAACGGGTAAAATTAAATGCAGAAATTACTAAGATTCAATGTTTGCTAGGTTTTGTTGCCATAAGAAATTAAAGTTTTAAATAGGAGAGCTTTTGTCCTTTAAATCTTGCTTTTACTTCATTTTATTATTCACATTTTTAAATTAAGTTTTAGTCACCACTTCTTTGTTGCTGATGTCACATCCACAGTAAAAAAAAATCTTATGAGGACCAAGTGCAAGAGATGTAACTTCTGTTGTGTATTTGAATGCAGCATAGATTCTACACTGATGTTTAAAACTACAGATAATAATTTAATAAGATGTTTTTCTCTTTCACTGAATGTGAAGAAAAAAACATTTTCTGTGCGGTAGTTGGACCGTTGTCTACGTTTCCTTCACTGTGTAGTCGATTCAGAAGCCATACTGTTCCATTTAACCTGAGTAGTGTTGTGATTGGATGTTACCATTTCAGAGTTACACAACTGAAAAAAAAAAGCTGGCCAGATTTGTGTACATTGTTGTACCTTTCAAGGACATGGAACACCATCTGTTGTACAACTTGCACAAACTGAATAAAGGTATTGGATTTTACATGTTTGTTAATTTGTTCAATTTTAGTCAAATTGGTTGGTTATTTATTTATTTATTTATTTTTCTTGTTTATTTACTTATCAAGAAATACATTTTTACCAAAATATATGTCTTGCAAGTAAGACAGAAGAATATTTTATGAACTTAAAAGTGTCATCAGCTTCGTAATCCTCCAATCCAAATACCTTTTACCTTCGATGTATAGCTGATTAAAACAGAGCCACTCAGGAAACAAAAGTACCATAAAGTCAAGGGTGGGTTCACCATTTCCTGTTTTTACATGTAGGCTAAGTCTTAATGGAGTTGCTCCATACGTTAAAAGAAACAGGTTTCACTTGCTGTAATTATTACTGTAGTGACATGTCCTGTACTTAACTCACTGGTTGTTAGGATACTGGTCCTGACTCGTTATGTAGAATAACTGAAATCTATAGAAGATAGTTTCATTCAGATGTTTAGTGTTTTGTTTGATGCGATATGTCTTACAACTTAAATTATCACTAAATAAAAAGACAAATTTAGCAGTGAACTGTCAAAAACTATATACTTCCTGTCCCAAGTAACAACACTCCTTAACCTCAGGCCTTTAAAGAATCTCTGGCTCCCCCTGTACCTCCCCCTAGCGTTTGGATGAGCAGAGAACAAGATGATGTTTGGCTCCCACAATTACCTTTTTCCATGCTTACCATAAGGAGTTTCCTTTCTTATCTCTTATTGAATTGAAGACGTGTTTACAGCAAATTCAAAATGGATTCATTTTGTTTTTCGGCACTGCATACTGTTGCAAGACAGACTTGCAAAGAAAAACGTGAATCTATCCTTTAAACACAAAAAAATCTCTCACAAGAAGCTTTAGCTTTTAGACACTTCCCTGCATCTACCTTTCGGCCTGTCTCCATAACTACCTCAAAACGAGCCAACGGAACATGGCTCATTTTGAGGTAGTTATGGGTACAGGCCATACTCCAAGAACTGCCCATCTGTACAACATCTAACATTGCAGGATATTTGGAGTGTTCTTTATTTTACATTTATAACTGGTGGCCAAAGAGATGACAGATACATCAAAGCTTTTTGAAGAAAAGTTAGAAAAGTTTCAAATGTGGGAAGTTTAGGCCAAAGAGGAGGCTGCATCAGAATAATGACCTCTAGGTAAATAAATGTGCACAGCATGATGAGAAACCACTATAAGCATTCAATGTTCAGTGTGTTAGGTTAGCCTCTCAATCCCGGAAGTAAAGCCCATGTGATCCCTCAGAAAACTTGAGAGTGCAATCCGTGTATTCTTCCACAAGATGGAGCTGTTGAGCCAAGAGAGTGGGCGCTGGCCACCTGAGCAAGCTGCAATCCACATAAAGCAACAGGCAGACGCTGGTGGTACATGCTCTCAGTCTAGTTAAGAAAGCTTACGGGTAGCTAGTGAATTCCTCATGACTGAGTATCCGGCTATGGCAGCACGTGATTAGCCTTTTTTTTTTTTTTGAATGAAGATGAGCAGCCTGTAGTGGACGGCAGAGGATGGTGAACTTAGTGGTTTCTAGTGACCTTCATGTGTCACCTTTGTCCAGATTTCCCCTGTTTCTTCCAGGTAAGCCTGTTCATGTATATAGGTGACAGTAGGTCCAGACATATATTACTGTATTTATTTAAGAGCAAATGAGAGTTTTCTTTCCAATTTATCCTACACTGTAAAGCTGGGTGTGTCCTGCTTTGACAAAATGTGCTTTCCTTTGTTCACATTTTCTTCAATATAGACTACCTGTATATGGTTGTATCCCAAAGGTAACGCTGTCTTCTGTCACCCCCCCCCCC
>OMNW01030688.1:0-13606 GCA_900303245.1 Selene dorsalis | reverse complement strand
AGAGACAGCTGTACACTGTGTCAGTTTTAATCAGCTGTTATCTCAAACAGACTGGTTACAGCTGGCCAGTGTAGGTTTTCCTGCTCACACAGTGACATGAAAGTATAATGCTATAATTTCATAGACTGCATTTATTAGATTTCTGCTTGAGAATTAGACAACTAACAAAAAGATCAATGCCACTTGCATATCTGACTGTTAAATATAAGGCTGCGACCAGAAGCCAGTTCGCTCAGCTTACAATAGAGACTTGTTGCGGTTGGAAACAGCTTGCCTGGCTGCAGCAAAATCCATCACCATCACAACCTCTAAAACTCACTAATTATCATGTTACATTGTTGTCTTTATTTAGCCTGACCCTAACTGCTAAGTCTGCCATAATTAGAACCAGTCTGTAGGATACACTTTACGTCTAAAGCCTCATACATGTGTCTGTGGCTAATGGCCAACACAGTGTGTTACTAGGATCAATTGTTAACAACCTCCAATGTCTTGTTAATTTGTGTTGTTTCATCTGTTTCACCGCCTTGTTGCTAAGTCCGGTGACAGCTCTTCAATGAGTTCAAACGGATCTCTCCTACAGAAGCTAAAGCTCTTAATCAGTCCCATATATGTCCAGTGCCAGCGCCTGTCACTGACAAGTCTCTCCTGTCTAAAAGCCCATTCGACACAATCTAATAACTGAGGCACACCCTTGTCTATACAAGCTGTCTTGTCCGATGTCGTTACCAAAGAAACGGCCCAGCTGTTTTACACTTGCTCCTGATGAGGCAAAAGTAATTACAGGTTTTGAGAAGACGGCTGAACTCCAAATGCTGCAACTGGTTCCAGATAACTTTGCTTTAGGCCAGCTGCAAATGGCCACCTGGAGTAGACTAGTTCTGTTGGGGTTGTCCTCGTTGGCCAAGAAATAGTCCATCTCATCGCCACCGTGGGATCAAATATACAAAGCATTCTAGCTTATCTTATTGCTGCACAGATATGAAAATAGGTGTAATTCTGTAAATGTATAAAACTAAACATAATGTATATTTTTAACCTTTTCTTCTGCAAATTTAGTTGGTGTGAGACAAATGCATTCACTTGTAATAACTTAGCTGGCTGCACCCTTTGTATGGTTACGTTATAAAGCATGTATGTGCATCACGGCAGAAACAGTAGACTTGTGATAAGGGGTGAGGGGGTGATATATTTATATTTATATCTACGGTCTTTTTCACTAACACTCAAACAGTCACACAGAGAGACCAAGAGTAATGCATCTGTAACCCATAGGTGAGTTATAATCCTGCCAAGATAGTCAAACATGCATTGGCAGGTCACCACAGATTGACAGTAATGATGCTAAAAGCCACAAATAGCATAAGACTGTAATAGATTCGCCATTTTATCATTCATATCATATCATTTATCAGAGTTGGTTTATAAATCACCAACAGACAAGTTAAGGGCCCTGTCCTGATTTTTTCATATTGCAATGTTCTGTTCTATTGTTCTTTGTTTTTTGCATTGAGCATATCCTGTGGTGCCCGTCTATTTACTTTAAGACAGTACACAGCACACCGTATATTTATCTGTGTGGTGTGTGTGTCTGAGAGAGAGAAAAAGGTACAATCAGGGACAGAAAGATGTAGCCATGTGTAAAAAGGTGTTTATTTCTGTGCTCTAGCTCTGGGTTGGAGCCTTCTACCCCTGCTGTTTATCCATCAGCAATGTGGCCAGCATGTTGATGGCTGACTGGAGGGTTTCAACTCCAAGTCTGCTCACCACCCGGCGCAGTGAGGAAGAGGCTCAGACTGGGGGCTGGAGTGTTTAAATGTTCTGCCAGGGTTTGTAGCAAAAAAATGTTTTATTGTAATGGGCTTAAGGACTGTGGATTATAGTGAGACAAGGACTGTAGTTGCAAGGCTACATCATTCTCAAAACAGCAACAAAGCTGAAAAACACGAGGATGATGCTTCAGATCTTTAAAGCTTCAAACTGTTATTGTGGGTTTCTATGTCTTTTATCTAAGATTAGAAGGACCAGTTTATCTCCTCCAAGTCCAAACAACCCATCCAGCCGAGAGCTCAACACAGACATGAAAATTTTCAGCAAATCTGAATCTTAAATGAGATGCAAATGACCCTGGAAATATACAAATCAGACGAGAATCCGAGCAGTCAATCAGTGACTGAGGACACCACTCATCCCAGAAGAAACACTCAGACACACATACAGTGAGAAAGTCTGGACAGTGTGTGAGCCACAGCTGTCTGAGGAGAGGATGTGAGGTACAGCGGTGCCCGTGGAGGGCTTTCTAATGACTCTAACATGGGAGAATTAGAGTTGACTGAGTGTGTGCGCACTACTCAAAGGCAGACTGGAGCAGGCAGATGTACGCGCTCCTCATTAACACTCATTTCTTTCCTCATCTCCCTCTGCATGGCCAAGACAGGGCAAGGCTGCTTAGTGATCATGATTAGGCTCTCCACCAAACCTCTAACAGTCACCAGACATGTATCATCTTCAGGAATTACACTTCAGCCCTCTCATTGTTTCATCCACTCTTTCCATCACCACGTGTGTCGCACTCTAACTTACAAATTTCTCCTGTAGTGTGTCTCCGCAAGTATAATTCAGACTCAGGTCATAAGGTGAAATCCACTAAAGGTAAAAATACAAAAGTAAAGAGCTATTGTAGGAGAAAATAATAACCCAGATTTTAATTCTCATTCTTGGCTCTCTCTCCATCTCTCCTCCTACAGAATGACTCGTGGAGCGAGCTCTACTCCTTCGCCCTCTTTAAGGCCATGAGCCACATGCTGTGCATCGGCTATGGAAGACAAGCCCCTGAGAGTATGTCGGACATCTGGCTGACGATGCTCAGTATGATCGTTGGAGCCACCTGCTATGCCATGTTCATCGGCCATGCAACTGCACTCATCCAGTCTCTGGACTCATCTAGGCGCCAATACCAAGAAAAGGTCAGGATTTATTTCATTTTGTCTTTTTACTGGACGTTTACCTCCTGAAATAAAACTCTTATAGTTGAAGCAAACTAATAGCAGATTAATGGTATGGAAAGAAAAAAACAAAAAAACTGTTTTTTCGCTTTTCCCTGTTGTATCAAGACAAGCACATAACTGTGGTTTTATTTGTCCATGTTTGATAATCTTTGTAAATTTTAAGATGGCAAAAACACTTCTGATTGTGATGTGCAACGTCAAAATGTTCCTGTAACATCATTTGTTAATTTCATATTTTTGAGAGAAGGTACTTATTTGCTTTCTTGCTGAGAGTTGTGTGAGTGTGTGTGAAGATCAATACCACTCTTGGGTCGTATGTGTGTGTTAAGTACAAAGATAAAAACCAGGAGACAGTTTGTCTCACGGCTTTTAAAGACTGGAAAACGAGAAACAGCTTCCTTGGCAACACACCAAGTTTAAACAAAACATGGCTACTAGCACTTATAAAGCTCACAAATTAACACATTATGTTGTGTTTTATTAACCTCCGTGGTGGAAAAATGTGGCAATGAGGAGCTGTATTTTTACAGGGAGTTACTTGCTGTAACAAGTTCTTCCAGGCTGGATGGCTTCCCCTGCTTCCAGTATTTTTCGCTCCACTGAACCAATCTGATCCTGGCTGTGGCTTCATGCTGTCACTCTTCTTATCTAACTCTTTGCAATGAAGCAACTAAAGGTGTTTTACAATATCAAATATGGGACATGCCTTTTAAGTTTCTTAATTACTTTTTTTAATGGTGTCAGCACCACAAACAAGATGTAATTCACCTGCATGTCGTTGGGTTGGAACATTGTCAGGGGCAGCTATCTCATAAATCAATAAATGTTTGAATCTTAATTTATCTGCATGGTTAGATACTACTACAGCCGTTTCTCATCTTTTCTTTTGCCATTTGGGTGATGCAGTGTGTAGTGCAAATAGTACCCAGTAATTCTGTAGCTTTGTGGAAGGATGGTTTTACACCACTCTGTCCTCAGATCGCTGGTGATATTTATCAGGTTGTTAGCTTCAGGACCTGTGCCCAGATGGCCCTCCTGTCTAGAACATAGCAAGATGCCGCAAGGAGAGTCCATAAGGATATTGTATCTACGGCGTCTGTGTGTAGGTTATCACATTTGATATGAACAGAGAGGGTTTACTCAGATTCCAACACACTTTGATAGGGACAGCATCTGTTCTATTAGTTCGATATTCATGGCTGCAGCTCGCTGGGCCTGGAGCCCGTCTGTTGTCTCCATGGAACAGCAGATCAAAGCTTTGGGCGTCGGAAAGCAAGGAGCACACTCCTACTTTATAGGGCCATGGTGTCAATGGTGTTCTGTGTCTTGTTAGTTTCCTTAGAACCACAGTGATGTGGGGATGTCTTATGCAGGGAATGCACTTCCTGTGAGTGTGGCAGCAGACATGGCTGAACTGCTACGAGACGCACATAGCTGCGACTCCTCTGCATGACTGTTACTTAGGTTAGTGGACTGCTGTATTTCTTCTTATTGTAGATTAATTTCTGATTTGTTTTTAACAGAAGACAATACTAAAGTGCCACTGTCTCCACGTGCTGCTGATGAAGTGATTAAATAATATACATGTTTATGTCTTTTCAACACCCAGCAGAAAAAGACAGAGAATAAGACTTAACATAAAACTGACATCTTCCACTATAGTTCTCTCTGTCTACGCATAATCTGAATATGACACATAGATGAAAAAGATACATACAAAGACTTCCCCTATCACTCAATCACATCAGAGCGATTGGTCAATCATGTGTCATAATCATGTAGTTTTATTCTGTTTATTTTCTGGCTGCTGTGGCTTGGTTGTGCATCATGTTGGAGAGATAATCATCTTGCCTTATTTTCTAGGTCAACATATCAGTGAGCATCCATGATGATGCTGAGTTTATTGCAGAGCAGATCTCCTGGGGAAATGGTTGTGATTTTATTTAAACTGTAATGAAGCTACTTTATGTATGTGTCAGATTTCTGAGTATAGTAAACACAGCAGGGATTGGATTAATTCAGTGGATCTGGGGTATCCCATCCACAGTGAGTGAGCATACTGAGATCTCTTTATAACTGGATCTGCGTATTTATATATATATATATATGCAAAAGAGGGGTTCAGTTGTGGTTTCAGATCAGCGATATTGGTAAATAGAAAAATGATAACTTAAAGGAGCTATTTGTAAGTTGCTAAAAAAAACTAAAAAAAACATTGTGAGTAAAAACAGCATTTTGATTGCCAGTCTTGAACATTAAAAAACTTCAAACAACATAAGATTTATTTTTTGTCACACGAGTTTTACTGATTTGTTAAATGCCATTGTACCTGACATCCATACAAGTGTCCTCCTCACATCCCCCAGTCTAGGGACTCTTTTTTCTTATTTTTCATTCTGTGACCTCAGATCTGCCAACTGCCCTGCCCAAAGAACTCAGACTCATTAAACGACTAGAGACCACACCCATTTTTGCAACTGACAAATGCTTCACCATTTTGTCAGGCCACTCCTCTCATAAATGTCAACCAGTCCTCGCCAAATTTGGTTTGTAGCGTGAAAGCCATAAGTTTAAAGGACAGAGCTAACAGCTGCTTCAAACAGAGACTTAAGAGAAAAGATGAGAGAAAGAGCAAATTAGCTGCAGACTCCATGCTGGAGTCTCTGTTTTGTATCTGTTACGTGCAGCTGTACTTTGTCAGTGATGTGACGTCTGCAGAAATCAGTTCCTGCTGCCGCTTTCATTCTCCTCTTCTTCCATGATGCAGAGCAGAGAAATAATGGACAGATTGGTAACAGCCTGCTGGTCTTGTCTAAGACAACAAATCGACACCTCCCATCCCTCTTCACTATCCCAACTGTTTGTTCATCATTAACCAATGAAGTGAACAATGCTGCACTGCAGTCTACAATAGGTCCGTGAGATAACAGAGTGGAGACGGAGTTATGGGCTGGAACTTTCCTCACTGACAAAACAGACTCTTTGTATGAGATAGTCTAAATGCTAGCGACAGCATGAACTTATATTGACATAACACAGAGTAAACAGTTAGCAATGCACTCAGTGTTGAGACAGAAATGTCATAATAGCTCTGCCGCTTAGCATCTCGCACAGGGAGGGTGTGTGAAGACCCCACTGACCAGAGAGCCGTGTGGATTCAAACTGTTGTTAACCTCGGGTGCAAAAGTTGGACTAAGCATATTGGTATTTTTTCTGCTTTATCACAGTTGACACATGCTGTTTGGTTTGCTGTGCGGCCTAGAGACAAGAATATAAATAGACACACACACACAGTGACTGTTAGATAAGAGAGGGGTGCAGCATGTTAATTAGAAACACTGTGGTTGCATTTACATCCATTGATTAGCTTTAGCTGGTAGGCCTATGATATTTCACCTGATTATCCATTACTTAAAGCTTTTCAATCATTTATTTACATTAGGTTAACTGTTTCCTTAATTTATCCGCTACTTTTAACTCTTTCCCATCTAGTTATCTCACCTATGTATTTATCCATTTTAATTTTTTTTTGTCATTCCTAACAATTGCAGTTCATAATTTCTCCCACTTCACTTTTGTCTGTTTCAACAACTTATGAGTCATTATTTCAATTTCAATTTTAACTATTTAATATATTCATCGATATCTTTGAAAATATAAAATCATGATGATTTATATTTGTGCTTTAAAATGACTTGAACTACTCCACAATCTTTCCACATACCCTGCATTATATGGCCTTATGAAACATCCCCAGTTTTAAACATGCAGCAATATCATGTGGCCACAGCGTGAGAGTGGCCCCGGTGTTGGCGTTGACATGTGAAGTTGCAGCCGGTGTTACATTACTGTTTGTGTGTCTCTACAAACAGTAGAGACACACAGTTGCGGTGACTGGTGTCCTCATCCTGCCTTTTCTTAACAATGCTCCGCCCTCCATCCCTGTATCCCTACATCTATAGCCTCCACCACCACACCACCTTCTCTGTCCATTCTCCCCTGACTGTTGGGAAATACACCATCTGCCAGCGGACACATGGACAGAGGGCATTAGCTATTATATAACTGCACTCCACTCTTCTCCTTCCCCCATTCACTTCCTCCCCCTCAGGAGCAATACAGCAGCAGTGTGCCTGAACAATTGAGAGAGGAGGGAGATGTGACCCCTCAGTTCAGTGATGAGCACTGACCCACTGGGCCTTGACACATCAAACAACGGCTTGAGGAACTGTTCATAACCTGGACAATCACTGAGGCCTGACCTCGACAACCTGGGTCACTGACATGTTTGATAGATTAAATAAATCATCCCGAAAATATAATTTAACTCATGCTTGACCCTTTTTTTTTCTTTTTTTTTTGTAAAAAAAAAATCCAGTTGAATTGGCACAGGGTAGCTGTTTTTGCATGCTACCGATAGGGACATACTGTGTAGAGAAAGAATGGCCCAAACTGATGCAGGATAAGTCAAGAACATCCCATAATGCCGCAGACTCCTATCTGTTGGACTGTTAAACCCTCTGTCTCCAGGTCATAACACAGCACTTTAAAGAATTTAAAGTCACCAAGGCCAAACAAGGCGAATAACCCAGATGACATCATCAGGGTTATTTTTTTCAGATGTTGGAAAGCTCCTCCCCAGAGCCACAAAAGACATTACACAACTGTTTTCACAAGCTGAGTGACACTTCCCAGGAGTAAAGTGAAGTTGAAGTGTAAAATCATTGGAGTGTCCCTTTAAAACGAAGTGAAAGTGTAAAGCTAACAGGGACATCTTCCTGACATTTACCTCCAGTAGCTTATGTTAATGAGAAATCAGGATCACCTGGAATTATGTCATTAGCTCGCTGCTTATAGAGACATATATACACACATAATGGTGAATCATGATGACATCAGGATCTAAGTAAAAAAAAAAAAAAATGTTGTTTTACATCACGCATTGTAAGCACATATTTGCTGTTGTTGTCATATATTATTGATGTAGGCTGTACTGTGTTTGCTGGTCTAAACCATTGTGACTGTCTCCTCACTTCCTCCACATCTTCATCAATTCATACATGTCACGCAGTATGCCGTGAGCATGTAACCACATATTTGTTTGTGTGGGCTTAATTCTCTACAACCGCCTCCACTCCTTCAGTCAGTGAACTGAAGGATAGCGCTGTAGTCAACTCGAGTTTTATACACTCAGGATGGCACAAAACACACACAATCACAGATACGGTATAAGACTTGTCACATCCTCACAAAGCCCATTAATAGCAGGGCAAATTCAATTTCTCCCTTTCCTCTGTGGCAGCTTATAGTGACAGCCATGCATCATGCACACAAGCCACCAACTAGGGACTTTATGTCCCATAAAAAATAAAAAAAACAACCTCTGTGCAGTTTTGACCCCCTGTTAGCTAAGTCCACTGGCTGACATGAACAGATTGGATTTCATAAATGTAATGCATTTCGTAGCTATATACAAATACAGCAGGAGGATTTCGGTCCAGTTTTATCTGCATCCCTGGCCATGACGTCTATGAGATATCACTACATTATTAATACCATGTAGAAGGACAAGAAGTACCAGACTTTGGAGTGTGGGAGTTAAGTCTCTAAAAACTTGCAGTATTGGATGGTAAATATTCATCAGTTATCACAGATGTATGTATCTGGCTAGTTAGTTCATATACATTTACATTTGCTTTCATCCAAAGTGGCATCGCTAGAGCTTCGGTGCAGTGGGGACAAGTGTATGAGATCCGCGTTAAAGTGTGTTATGTGAGTCAGAGTAGATCTAGGGCGACAGCAGCAATGAACATGGCCACACAATAGCACAGAGTGCACCATGAAATTCCAACAACACAGTTTTATATTGGGCGACTGTGTCTCACTCCAATTGTTGTAGTGAAGAAATTGGCAGATTTGGGCAATTTTGAGTCTTACTCCACTCTGTTCTGTGGACTTTGACTGACATGACCACTAATCTAAGTCTAATGCAAAGAAAATCAGAAAGTCAATAAAACTCTGCTCCTTCAACCACCACTTTTAAAGAAGAAGGAGAACGATGGAGAGAGAGAGAGAGAGAGAGAAAGAGAGAGAGAGAAAGAAAGAGAGAGAAATGTCATTCCAGTTTAATTGAGACTGTCACACATTGAATCCCGAGGCAGGAAACACTTAATAGGAGCCTTCCAGTTTATCCCCATGCTTGATTGAATGAGCCTGATACGCTGGAAGTTGGCTTCATCTTTATTGTCATTGACGCACGGTAAATGGGTTAAAGTGAGAGAACTTGTAAATGGGTTAAAGTGAGAGAACTTCGATCCTTCTTTTATTGGATTTTATAGGCATAGTATTTGTAGGACCCTCATATGTCCTAAACAAATATATCTTTATAATTTGTCTGGATTATGTGTTTACTTTCATGATGAGTTAGTTGTTAGAAAATATGGCTGAGGAAGATGAGACAGACATCTTGTGAGGTTTTCATTTAGTGCTTTATGGCTTTTCATGCTGAATGAACCATGAACAGAGGCAATTAATCACGTCTGTATGAGGTTGCGATTAAAGCTGGTTTACATAAGAGGGAAGAGGATTCAGTAAATTGTTTTCGCAGATGTAATTTCATTATGTGGTTCATTAAAGTAAGTGTTCCACTCTGCCAAACAAAAAAAATCATAACGTCAGGTCACGCTGCATTGTATGTATGTAGGATCAATTTCTGCAGGATGCAGGATGCTACTTGACCATATGGGTAGAAGTGCCTGAAACCAGCGCAGAAGAAAACAAACAAAAAACAGAAAGAGACACAGATTATAGGAAATGGAAAGGAGTGAAATAGAAATGGAAGTTTTTTTCCCCTTTCATAAGAACCACTTACCACTTTATATAAGGAGAGGTCATCCTTCTGTAGAGACACAAAATTAATGATGTTCTACCATGGCAGCCAATATGTTGTGAATTAAGGATATCATGATTTGCTGTATCACCCAGGCCATAAGGGTCAAACTTCCATTTTTTCCCCATATGTCGCTTACAGTGTGACAAAATGTAATTTCCTGGACAGCGTACGATCCTATCCCATGCGTGTGTCATCAGCTATTATGAGCAAGGTCATTGTCAGCACCGTCGCTCTTCCTCCATAGATGGCCTGTCCTCATAAATTGTGATAGTCCGGTCAAGACATCGACCTGCCGGCAGGAAGATATTGCCACTCTGGATGATTAAAACGTTGAATTCCTCTGGATGTATGTCCACACAGGCAACCCAACATCATCTTCTTCTACAGCTACTACACTGTTTCCGCACTCAAGTCAACAATCTTCTAGTATTTCTACTGGCTGTCCAGTCTAATAATAAAATTAGGGTGCATGACAAATTACATGTTAGCAGGTGTCAAGTTACCATGAGCCGCCAGAACCGCTTCAGATTTTCCCCCACCGGTGAGTTGCACAGTATTCTTCTAAAAGCCATCCTCTGCTGGTGGACAGCACTTTCTGAGATGACCTGCAAATCACCCATAGGTGTTCCACTGGTGTTGAGATTTAGGGACTGGTAAAGCTAGAGCCAGGTGACAGATATTTAGGGACACCCAAGACGTCACAGTGCTGATTTGAATGTGCCCAAGGCTTCTGCAGTCTGAGGGTTATCCATCCAGAGCTAATTAAACCATCTTAACTTTTACCACTGGTGTGATCACCTGATTACAATAACTGTCATATGACTCATGGACTTGGTGTCATGTGTTATATTTACAAAGCTTGACATAATTTTAAATAAAGGTGTCACATCACAGTTCCATGTATCGTGACAGAACATCATGTACTGTATGTTTGTATCTGGGTTTCTTTTTTGTGTGTGAGTGGATACACACCTTTCATTTAGTTGCACACAGCCTTGATTTGTCAGGTATTCAATTTGACGGATTAGTCAAAAAAGACTCCTATCCTAATTAAGTGACCACATAACCCTCTTAATGAGGTCAGACTAACTGGAGAGAAGGGAGCTTAGTGTTGGCATCTCTAAGACTCGGCTTGCTCATTGAATGCCAAGGACAAATTCAGCACCCTGGACATCCATCTGTCTGTCTGTCTGTCTGTCTGTCTGTCTGTCTGTCTGTCTGTCTGTCTGTCTGTCTGTCTGTCTGTCCGTCCATCCAGCCATAGATAAGTGGCTATACCACTTATCTGTGCAGGCAAATGTCAAAGGTCCCAGCTGACATAAGTTTTCCAGTCTATACCCTTGACATGATACTTATATTATGTTTTCAATCAATTTTCTATATCTAGATATATATATCATAACACCATATAAAATTACAGATAATATTGAACTTATATTTATAATATATTATTTTTGTTCAGTTAGCCCTTGTATCCTTTATGGAAATTGTCAGTATTCTTAATGTTTCTTTGCTAACTTATTCAAGTTCTTTCTTTCACTTTTCCCCCTACTATTCCTCAGATATGAGAGTATCCTGGAATATCCATTGAGTTGATCATTAAGTTCACCTTTCACTGTTTTGTCATCATCAGTTTTTAGCTGTGAAAGAAGGAAAACTCACAGCTGTAGAACTTCTCAACACAAGGAGGTCAACTGAATTCTAGCTCTGCTGATTAATATAAACCCACAGGTTGGCTGTAGACAACAATGGCTTCACTTGACAGGGTGCAATCAATTTCTTTTTCTCTGCCAGTAAGTGGCACAGTAAATAGCTAAGTGAATTGTTTATCATCCAAGGCTGTGAGCAGCACATACCTAACCACCGTGTTAGAACCCCACATGGAAGCTTTGAGATGCGCCTTGTTGTATTTATGAAGTGCGGCGTTGGTCAGGGGAGGTTCTCCCTTGACCTCCAGCTTGAAATCTACAACTCATCCAATTGACAGTTTATTCCACAGAAGGATGACTCACACTGCTTAACACACACATAAGCACACACACTTGGAGACAGAGAGGCCTTATGTAACATTTTAAAGAAACATGGATTTGTTGTACTTTGTGCACAGTATTGATCACTTTTTTCAAAGTGTTTTCTGTGTGTGTGTGTGTGTGTGTTTGTACTCCTATCATTGTGAGGACAAGTGTGAATTTTAAACCTTTGGAGTGAGGACCATTTTGTAAAGTGAGGACATTTAGGCCGGGCCTCACCATATTTTCATTGTAATGGGTTCTAGAGGCTGTTTCTATGCATTTCTCCAAGTTTCAGAGTGGTCGTCAGAAATATGCCAATATGCTGACTTTGCTTAAGGAAATTACCCACAGTTCATAGACATGTAAAGTCAAATAAAGGAGATGTTGTCAGAAGCGCTGAAACAGATCTGATCCCGGTTCTGGTCCTGGTCCCGGTTCTGGTCGCGGTTCCGGTTCCGGTCCCGGTCCCGGTCCTTCTCCTAGTTCCAGGTCCTGGTACCGGTTCTGGTTCTGGTGGTCCTGGTACCGGTTCCGGTTCTCGTCCGGGTCCCAGTTCTGGTCCCGGTCCGAGTTCTGGGTTCGGTTTCGGTTCCAGTCCCGGTCCTTCTCCCAGTTGCAGGTCCTGGTACCGGCTCCAGTTCGGGTGGTCCTGGTCCCGGTTCCTGCAAGGTCCCGTCCCCATGGTCCTGGCTTTGTTCCTCGTCCCTCTTCCGGTACGGTCCCAGCCTGGTGGTTCTGGTACTATCCCATTCCTATCAGAGCATCCGGACCCTGGTCCTTCTCCCCGTTCCAGGTCCTGGTACCGGTTCCGGTTCTGGTACCGGTACCGATTCCGGTTCGGGTACCGGTACCGATTCCGGTTCGGGTGGTCCTGGTTCTGGTCCTAGTACCGGTACAGGTACTGTACCGGCTCCGGTTCGGGTGGTCCTGGCCCCGGTTCCGGTACGGTCCCAGCTCTGGTGGTCCTGGTACTATCCCGTTCCTATCACAGCATTCGAACCCTTTCAGGCTCTCACACCCAGTCACTTGTAGCCGATGTTGTTGAAGTCAGTCAGGGTTCAGAGCCTGAGAGGAGGGAGGGAATTGGGCCCTTGTGTCCCCGGCCTGGTCCATCACGTTAATGGCAGAGTTTCAGCCTCTTACAGACCATAGACTGTACATGACTTAGGCTCATTCACGTCAAGTGTGGGAGTGTCCCATCGTCACGTCATCAAGTCAGTTTATGCCCTCTCATTCTCAGTCAGCATCGATGCTGACTTTGCTTAAGGAAATTACCCACAGTTCATAGCCATGTAAAGTCAAATACAGGAGATGTTGTCGGAAGCGCTGGAACAGATCTGATCCCGGTACCTGTTCCTCTCCCGGTCGCGGTCCCGGTCCCGATCCCGATCCCTGTTCCGGTCCCGATCCCCGTACCTGCTCTTCTCCCGGTCCCGATCCCGGTCCCGGTCCCGGTTCTGGTTCCGGTTCGGGTCCCGATCCCGGTTCTGGTTCTGGTTCTGGTTCTGGTTCAGGTTCAGGTTCAGGTTCAGGTTCCAGTCCCGATCCCGATCCCGATCCCGTTTCCGGTTCCGACTCGGGTCCCGGTCCCGGTCCCGGTTTCGGTTCGGGTTCCGGTCCCGGTTCTGGTTCCGATCCCGATCCCGGTTCCGGTTCGGGTTCGGGTCCCGGTCCCGGTTCGGGTTCCGGTCCCG
>OMNW01030683.1:20725-46436 GCA_900303245.1 Selene dorsalis | reverse complement strand
CTGCAAAGTCTGCTGCAGTGGAGAGATGATGGAGGTGGGGAGGGAGACGGGGGCAGAACAGGAGGGAGGGCAAGAAGAGAATGGAAAGATTAGGGGTTAAAATAGTCGGTGCAAATAGGCGGAGTTAATTTGAATCTGGCTCACACGCACTCACACACACTTAAAGGTTGTGGGCTTAATGTTGCAAATAATGGGAGCACTTACTCCATTACTGTCAAATTTACCCCCCTCTTAAGTGCCACACACACACACACACACAGAGTGAGAGAGAGGGAGGGAGAGATCTCAATGTCACATTAACACCTGCTGCTGCTGAAGACGAGACAAACACACACTTCATGCGGTCACTTGCATTGCGACACACTGGATCTATGAGCTACTGCAGGGCATGCTGACGAGCAAGAGGTCCTCAGTCTGGAAATGAGATCTGACAGCAGACAAACTGGAAAACACACACACACTCACTCTCACACACACTCACACACATACACACATACACACAAAGTGGAAACAGACACGCTGAGCCAAGCATGCATGTGAAGTTACAGATGGTGAATTAACACACAGCAGTTACCTTGGCTGCTTTGAGCAGGTATTGGTACTGAACACACCATACCTGTGGGGAGTCATGGCAGGGTAAATAAAAAGGAGGAGGGGGTGGCTTTGTTAGTGTGTCAGTGTGTGTGTGTGTGTTGGGGTGCACAGGGAGTAATGGTGGACCTGGTTTAAAACATGAAGAGATTCAGAAGGAGGATGAAAGCAAACTATTTCACTTCCATAAATTTATCACTAATCCTTTGGTATGTAAAATATGAGATATGTAAAATATGAGATATGTCGAACCCAAAGATTTATTCTTTTATTCAAGAACCTGAAAATATAAAACTTTTGGCTTTTTGCACAAGATTCAATTTGATTGTTCGTTAGTTTTCATCTGGTCGATTAACCATCGCTGATTCAGCCCAAATGTTTTCCTCCTCTTCTCGGTGTGTGACATGTTTCCTGTGGGAGAACCTGATGTTGCTGACTTGTGTGTCTGTCTTGTGTTAAAACGTGAACATGCAAGACACAGTGACAGAAGGGGTCTGTTATGGAGCATCCTGGTTGTTCAAAGCGCCTCTTCTCTTCCTCTATCACATGTCCTTCCTCTCTCCGTTCTCACATTTCCCCCCTCTTTCTCTCTCTACTGTCAAAAAACACATCAACTAAAAATAAACTTAAAGAGTGTGGCTGGATTTATGCTGAGTCCACAAACCCCCCCTGATCAAGAAAGATCAGTGGGCCAAATTGTGCCTTTAAATCTTCACCCAGGTCCCTCCACTTTCTTCTTTGCCATTGTTCTGAACCTAGAGTTTGTTTCCACACACGTCTACTTTTAGCTGCTTCATTTTATGCAGTCAGCAGGCGAACAATTTAGAACAGGACAGCTTGTTCCTGACTCCAATATTTTGTCTGTCTATGATTAGAAAAAATACAAAAAAAAAACATATTTGAATATATCAGCAGTTTAGTAAGTAAGTGCACATGTGTGGCATTTCAAAGGGACACAGAGAAGTCAGTCTTCATGGTGGTGGAGGTGTTGCTGCTTCAGTTTTAAGCCTCTTTTCCAGCAGCTTCTCTCTCATTCCATCATCAATTGTTACAAGAAACTCTCAGGCTTTCTTTTCTTTTTTTTACCTTTTGTGTGTTTACAATAATTACAGCACCTTCTCAAGTCAGTGGTAATGACTGTTTGATGCTCCGATGCTACACACAGAATACAGTATAAAAACACTCATTAAAAATGTGAGTTCTAGCAGCCGTGCCAAAAGAAGTGAACATTTCATAACTGTGCTGCAAATCAGAGCCAAAGTAAAAAAGATAATAATGATAAATAAAGCTCCATGTTTCATGCTCTGTCACAGAGACACAGTGAGTCTGTGGAGGAGATGTCTTACCCAGGCTGCGGTTGCTGAGGTACTGTCTGAGGCTGACGTTGCCCAGCTGGCTGGGCGTGACCTGGCCCACCTCCAGAGCCACGGCCGTGCTCTCGCCCATCGCCTCCATGCCCACACACACCGACTGCACCTTCAACACCAGCACCGACACCTGGAGGAGGGAGACAGACACACACACACACAAAACAAACACAATCAGGGAAAATTAAAGTCACATCATTAGATATTTACACACTCTACGATAATAATCTCTGCAGTGGATCAATTAAGCCATGATAACACCGTGTGACAGGTCTTACTATATCTTTAGTGGGCTCGTCAATGCTCTGGGACGTGGCACTGACAGTGTCGGGGGACACGCCTCCCTCCTGCTCCGGACCGCTCGGAGCCTCAGTGGCGCTCTCTGTGGCGCTCTGTTCACTGACGGTGTCCTTGAAGCCCGAGATGGACACATCATCTACACATGGACATGAAGAATACATGTTTCACATCAGTGTCAAAGATTCTTCTGTTCCCTTGATTTATCAATACATGCTTTACGAATACTGGCACAATGCTGCCACCTTCTGGTGAAAGTTGCTGTCTGCAAGTACAGCAGTGGTAGCTCGTGTCTAATACTTAGTCAGTGAACCCAGGGTAAATAAACATGATTTCTTTGTGTGTAAGAGTGTGTGTGTGTGTGTTTGCTGCACCTCTCTCCAGCAGGCTGTATGTGTCTCCGTCCTCCATCAGGTAGCTGTCAATGGAGATGTTGTCCAGGGACTGCAGGGACGGGCTCTTCTTCATGTTCTTATAGGACACTGAGAAACTGGACTGGGACCGATCCCGCATCAAACGACCACTACAACACACACACATGAATGAGCATGGAGTCACAGGAGGGATGTGTGTGAGCTAGAAGGAGTAACCTAAGCAAAACTAATGTCTGACTCCTCTTACATCCTACACATCTGTTTGAGAAACTGTCCATGCACGACACTGATTTTAAATGATGGAGCAGAGTGACTGAAAGAAAACAGCTCTGCTACTTTTATGTCACCATCATGAGCAAAGACCACGGCTCACGGCCTCACAGACAGCTGACAGTACGGTGGCCCTGAGAGCTCAACACAATGCCACTTTGGAAAACACATGCAAAGACACAAGTGCTGCAAATTCAAAAAGTGGTGAACCTGGCTGGGATCACTTTCCTTTAGGATCACACCCACACTCATCTGCTGGAAACACTGGGGTCTCATTTCCAGCTCATTTGTTTATTTGCACACTCATGTGTCGTCAAATTGATGAAGATGTTTTCTGATTTTGCAGCACCTTTGTGTATTTGCATGTTTCCTCTGAAGTTGCAGCGTGCTGAGCTCTCGGGGCCACCGTACGACTGAGCTGACTCAACAAGTCATGAATTAAATATCACTTAAGTCCTTTGTGTGGTGTTGTTTAAGGTCATGTAAGAATTAAAGTGTGTTATCCTCCCCAAGCGACAGACATGATCTCAAGAAAGAAAAACTAAACACAACGGACAAAATCAAAGTGGCTCCCAAAAGACTGAGAACACAAGGCTGAAAAAAAGAAAAACTGACGTACAAAGAGCTTCAAGTCTCATCTCTTCTTTCACCGTGACTCATCAGGTAGATACCAAACAGAGATAAAGGACTCATTTAATAGATACAGACAGAACACACAGACACATACCAGCGTGTCATGCTCACATGCAAATGCATGCCCGAAGGGAATTCACATCGACACGGATTTGTATTCAACCAGGGATCACGAGAACAAGGACACACATACACATTCACAAAGGGAACATATGCACCTGTACACACAGTCATTAGTACAGCTAAGTCACAGATCCAGTGCCTTACATGTTGGACATGGAATAAAGGGAGGTGGATCTGCTGGAGTTTGAGGAGCTGAGGAGATCAGATACCACAGACAAACTTCCTTTCCTTGGTAGAGAGAAAACACACACACACATACACGCCGCTCATGGATCAAAGCAACGGTCAAGAGGCAGAAGAGGAGGTGAGTGAAATGACAAAATACATAAAGTGCTGACAGAGAGGAAGATGAGAGGACACACAGGAAGACATGGCAGCTCAGGAGCAGCCCACGATCACATGATGTGAGAGGACTGAACACTCATACGGACATGAGGGGCTTCGACACACAGCTCTTGTGTTCAGGAACAGACAGATCAAGAGGACAGACTCATTCATTAAGTAGAGACCCTGTAGAATAACCACAGTGAGTCTGATGAGGAACACTTAAAGATATATAAAAAACTGTATCACACAATTATGTGGATTTATGTGGAAGTGCTTTAAACTTGTGATGTTTCTGATATTCTTCTTCATTTAAGCAGCTGAATATAGCAAATATTTAGCATTTAGCCTTGAAAAATACTTTATCTATCCACTATGTTGTAAATTTATTTTCTATTTAAGCACCTAATTCATTTATTATTCAGTACAAGCTGAATCAATATGACAAGGTAAAGATTTAACTATTTTAATACTGTAACTAACGTAAAATGTGTTTATACTACTTATAGCAACTTAATTTAAGTTTTTGTGGAAAGTAACACTTAACTCAGTGGTGAGGACACTGTTGTAATCTGATGATGTGTTTGTGTGACAAGCTGAATACCTGGACATCGACTGAGGCATCTTAGCAGCTGCAGCTTTGTCTTTGTCGCTCCATTCTTTGCCGCTGAGTGGATCAGACAGAGCGTCATTTGTCTGGGTTTTAGAGTCCGGTCCACCTCCCATTCCTTCACCCATAGCCACCCCATCCAACACCGCGTCTCCCCCTTCATCAGAGCTCCACCTCCCAGGGGTTTTAGCCAAAGTCCTGTCTTCCAGCGAAGCTTTGTGATTTAAGTCGGGACGTGTAGCTGAGGTGGAGGTGGGGACGAGTTGGACTGGAGCCTGCAAGGCTCCACTCTCCGAGACATCACCACATAACAGCTGGTCAACAGTGCATGACCCTTTAGCTGCTGCTCCTCCTTCAGACCCAGACACTTCATTGCCCTTCTCCCCTTTCTCCACCCCCTCTCCTGCATCATTCCCAGGCTCAAGAGTAGCTCGGCTCTCTGATGGCGAGAGCTCAGACTCCAGAGGAGATCCTGAGCCAGGCTGGGGTACGGGCTTCAGGAGAAGGGACACCTCAGCACTTTTCAACAGCAGACCCAGGCAGACGGTGAAGGGCTGGTGGTCTCTGGGACACTGGGAAGGGTCCTTACGTTCCCTTTTAGAGCTCATCGCCTCCAAGTCCTGCTGTAGTGTCTGCTGCAGAACTTTGATGCTGCGCTGAAGCTGCATCAGAAACACATACTGCCTGTGGCTCACCTGCATACACACACAGACACACAATAACATAGTAAGTAATCTGTGGCAAATCACATCTTAATTATTAGAATAAGGCAAGAACAAACTGTGTAAGTCCTGATTTAGACTAATCACCATATGTTCAATTTGGATTCCCACTGATCCCAATAAAAAAAATGAAAGAATGACAAACATACCTGAGCGCTTAAATGCTTTTGCACATGCACCAACACATGCACATCTGCATCTTTACTTGATGATAACAAAGAGGAGGAGGAAGGCAGATTGTCCAATGAGAAGGGTTTATGGAGTCCATTACTGGGAGGCGGTGTAGCATCACTGCCGTGAGATGATGCTGCTGCACCATCAGTGCTGTAATACTCCTTTAGCAATCGTTTCCTCTGCAGCCGTGCAACAGCCTCTCCTGATGTGCTTCTGGACATTCCTGACCCAGCAGCATCTTTCAGCCTCTCCTGGTGCTGGATGACCTTTGCAGGCTGACATGCCCACACAGTGAGAGGGAATGAGTCCACAAAGGGCTGCGGCCGCCCTTTGCCTCCACGGGTGCCTTCATAGTCCACCCAGAACTGGGCAAAGTGCAGTGCCCAGAAGTCGGTGGCAGCCGGCATCTTAAGGGAATTGGTGCCCATCGTGGGCACCACCAGGCCCCTGTAGATGTCGTGGAGCCTGGTGTCTTGTTCGTGAGCGTGACGCTGGAAGACAGAATGGAGGAGTGGTAAGGAGGAGGAGGAGCGAGGGAATGAGGAGAAAGTTGAAGAGAAGAACGGCTCCTCTTCAAAGGCCTGCAGCAGGGCCTCAAGGTGCGAGCGTGTGCAGTTGGCAGGGTGCCGGGTGTTGGTGGCCACCATTTCTGAAGTCTGTACTGAGATGGAGCGAGGCAGATCAGGAGGGCAGGAGGCCTCTCGATCAGTGGGAATCACCAGCTGATGGAAGGAAGAAACCAAGAAATAGATGTAAATACAATATAACAGATACCACACTTTACACCTGAAGAAAGGTTGTGTGTCTGATCCACGTTACCTTGAGCATGAGGCCGTCGACCTTGATGTCAACGTGTTCTTCGGGTTTCTGGGAGTCGTTGAGCTTGTAGATCTCCATGAACTGCTCCAGACTCTGCCTGAGGTCGAGGGTGAAAAGGTTAATCCAGACCAGGCTGCGAGGATCCAGGACCAGCTGGAGGGCGTTCAGCTGGACGTAGAGGTTGGGACATGGGACTGGAGGAGCAGGAGGAAGGAAAAGAGATGTGGTATTACTTTTTCAGTTTTTTTTTAGCATACAGAGAGGGAAAAGATTTCGAAGAAACCACAGAGAAGATTAACATTTTTACTGCTTTCCTGCCAGTGTTGTTGTTTCAAATTAGTGAAAAATTCTGTTCTTGACAGATTCATCAGTCAGAACACAAAGCCTCTAAATGTTCGAATAATGTTTCCTAACAGAGCGAATTTCTGGGAAATTCATAATATGAATTAATTGGGTGATCTCTCATTCAGAGCACCGGGTGTAATTCAGAAAATCAATGCTCTCTCAGCCACACAGCACCCATTTACTTCCCCACAGCTGAATAAATGGGTTCAATGGATCCAAAAGGGGTGTGAGAGAAAGAGCCGCTGCCAAAACAGTTGGCAGTTTTAGAAAAGCAGTTACTTGTGCAGCTCATGCTCTGCTAATAAGAATCAATATGTCTAAAATGAGATACTGCCTCGTTAATTTTGTCGTAGCTAGTGTTAAAGCACAGAAGTCGTACTGGGGTAGTCTTTTCCATCAGGGAAGTAGTACTCTGTGAACTCCATGTGGATGGCTGGCATCTCTGGGGGAAGGTATAAGGACTTCTTATTACAGGAGATCATGGCTTTGGGACTGGAGCGACGCTGGTCTGCTGTTGACACCTGCAACAAGGAAAACAGACAAAAAAACACTCATCTTGAGTAAATTAGATGCATATGTCTCTGTGATTGTAAATATGAAGCTTTGTCAGCTGTGTCATTGACCTGGTAGATGCTGAAGTCAGCCATCCTGAGAACAAAGGAGCTGGACATGAGCTGTGTCTTTGGGGTCTGAGGGGGAGGTGGACTGAAGGAACTGCTGGAGGTGTTTATCTTACCTAAAGAGAAAGAAAGCAACGGAAGGGTAGAATGAAAGAGAGAGGTATAAAAATGGAAGAACAACAAAGGAGGAGACAAACACAATGACCACGGTGACTCAGTTCTCAAAAGTATCAAACCTCTGTGCCTTTAAAAAAGGTGTGTATCACCGCACCCAGCTGTGCGCACACACACCGCGGTACCTGGCTCTAGGCACCAGCAGCACTGGGCTGGAGGCTGTGTGTGTGGGCTCCTCTCTACGAGTCCTCCATCTGCCTCCCTAAGCCCTACTCCTCCTTCTGTTCTCTCCTGACTTCCTAGAGGCCCATACACTTCGTCCCTAAGGGACGCTGGAGGACAGAAAACCCACAGGGATGACGTAAATGCTGGTGTGGTGCTGCATTTGCGTCAGGCGATGTAACAAAAACACACCCACGAGTTTTGTCGTGCTTACTGTGTGTCTGAGTGTGTTTGTTTACCATGCTGCGGGGAGCCGTGTGCAGGGGCCGGGGCCGGGCCCTGCTGGTCTCGGACTGCACCTCTTAACATCTCTACGTTGGACTTGAACTCATCGAGGAGATCCCGCGCCCAGCCTTCCCTGGTCTTGGTGGCTTCGCTGTAGTGCATCCAGTGATCACAGCTTTCACCTGAGGAACATGAGAACAGGTAATCTGACATTAATGGGAGTAATGAGAGGGAGAAGTCAACAACACACTCTGTCATTAAAATGAGGTGTGGGACAAATAATCTTAATTCCCTTGAAGTTGGCATCATGGAAAATATGCAAATCCAATTCAGCTGCTCTTTTAAGACTGCTGGATGTGACAAAACAGAAATGAAGATGCAGCAAAGACTGGTGACGGGTGCCTGTGACTTCATGCAGAGGTGCCATTGGCCCTAATTGACAGATTCATACCTGCTTTGTGAAAAGGGTAGTAGTCCAGAGTGATGGAGCTGAAGGAAAGCTGCATGGCTCCACCTGTTACTCTCTTGTTGATCACTGCACAGAGGAAGGAAAAGCAGAAAAGAGTCAAGTCAAGGCTTTTTAGTGAGCTTCAGCAGATGTGTCTTTAAGACTATCCCATGAACCTGACAGTGTATGTATTTGTCCTATTTTGTATAAGCATGTACAGACCGTGTAAACCTGAGCACATGGTACCTTTGTCCTTAGCATGGATGTCGTCACAGATGTGCAGGTCCAGATGTGTGATCTGCAGGTGGTGTGATGTCTCACAGACATCATAGGCGCTGAACAGCTTGGCCATCGTCGCACTCTGGTCAGCGGCTGTGGACGCCTGCTGTGTGCGCACCTGTTGAGCTGAGGGTGGTGCTGACAACACCTGGTGACCACAAATGCACAGACACAAGGACGGTGCAGAGACTATGATTAATTCATTAGTTTTGATATTGCAGCTGATCATCAGAATGATGGCTTTTGTCTTTTTCATATTGCTATATTTGGTCTTGTAAATTGTTGCTGATTTCTATTTGTTGTCCTACACACAGACAACAGTCTGTCAGAGAGGCTGTCGGGTAAGAACAAACAGCCCACTCCTGCAGAATTCAATCAGTCCAGCAGGTGGTGCATCAGGCCAAATTACAGAAAACCCACTGAGTGCTGACTGGTAACTCAGCTGGGACATGAATGTGTGAATGTGTGTAGGCGATCAATGTATGTATGTGTTCATATGGCAAGAAAATAGGGCACAGACTGGAAGGCAGTGACGGGACCAGTGAGAGGCGAAGAAGGCGTGGGCTGACAGACGCCATATGGCGTCAGGGGAGAGATACAGAAAGGGCAGACGTGATTTCTATGGACACTGGGACAGACTGTCATACCATGACATTGCTCAACCACAGAGGGTGAAATTAGGACATGAACAGAGGGAGGGAGATAGTAATGGTAAAATTGGCGGGACGACAGAAGAGAGAGTAAGAAAGAAGTTTAAAAATGTGAAATGTGTCCTCTGTGTGTGAACGAAAGCAGCATTTTTGTAGTTTTTAGTCTGTTTATCCCATCTCTGTGTGTACCTGGTCCTCCGTGGCCATGCTCTTCCTCTGCTGGGCAGACTTCTCCATGGCCTCGCTGAGGGACTTGGCATACTGCACCATGGCTTTGAGCTGGGAGTCAGTCAGCACCCACAGCAGATCATCCAGGATCAGAATCAGCTTGGAGGCCACCACGTTACAGTCCTTAATCTGTGTCAGGCAGAACCGGAGGTATAGGTGGTTGCATTATGCAAGTGGAGGTATCTTGGCGGCTTCCATTAATATCAGATGAAACTTGTGGGAGAATTCTCTTATAGTGTGAGTTCTTTTTTTATAAATAGTGGGCGTAAACTATATTTACTGGAACTGGTACTGAATAGGAATAAACCAATACTTAAAGTCCTTTTTCAGGTAAAACACAAACTGTACAAGTGCAACGACAGCATTTTTGTATAATAATAATAATAATAAAAGGTTTATTCAGCAGATCTTTTTTTAAACACTAAAGAAATAAATCAGGGAAATTAATTTCACAGACCACACACAAAAATCCTTCTATGCACCTGATACTGCGTTATATTAAATATATAATCCAAACATTAGTAGTCATTTTTGGTTGAATAAACAGCAGCTGTATGATGAATGGCTGCTGCTGTGAGGCCGAACAGAGGGATTACTGTTCTCAGCAGACGAAGGGACGTTGCTCAGAGCAGTTTGTGTTTCCAACTCCGATCTATCAGATTTCAGATGTGTGAATGTGTTCAGAGGATCTGTGTGTGTGTTTCTGACCCGTCTCTTGAGAGTGACGCGTATCTTGGACTGGTTGGTGATGAGGCGGATGGGGGCGCTCAGCATCTCGTGCTCGGCGCTCTGGATGGCGTCGGCCTCGATACGGATCATCTGCCAGCTTATCTCCTTAAATGTCAGGATCTGGACCGAACAGGGAGGAGAGTGAGGTGGAGAAGTAGGAAACACACAACAGCATGACAACACAGATAGACAAACACACCGACCTCTCCCCGCTGAGGGTCCTGGATGCGGGTGAAACGCAGGTCACTGATGCTCCAGCTGGTGTTGACACTGTAGACCTGCAGCTGGGAGAGCTCAAAGGAGGCGTTGAAGGCCTTGGCACTGATCCTGATCACTATGGAGTTGATGGACAGGGACATCCCCTCTACGACCTTTTCAGCAAAGCCATATTCGCTGTACGAGAGGACAGACAGGTGGACATGGGTGGAGAGAGACAGTAATGTAAACACAGTGATGAGAATTACCTAGCAATAGGTGGGGGCAATACATTATTGCTAATCTGTGCAGTGAGCTAGGATTGGGTTGCTAACTGAGAGGGTGCTGTTGTTTCCTGTGGGGAGGGGGATTTTTCAAACACCAACAGGCGGGGGAAGCAGAGGAGGGGGAGGTTACTGCCTGGAATAGAAGTTCAATGGCAGGTTTAAACCTACAGCCTACATCCTACATCCAGTGAGTCAGACTAGCACATAAACCTTTAATCACACACTTTTGCTTTTGCTAAACCTTGTTAATACTTTAAAAGCTGGAATACTAAGCACATAATGAATGTCTAATGTGGGCCAATAAAGAAAAAACAACAAAAATATGAAGTCATAAATACTATTAAATGTCAAATGCTTGAGAGTAGTCACAAATAATATTCAATTTGCTAGACTTTAATTACATTAAAAGCACTATTTGAGTTTCTGTTATTTTAACTGTAACAAAGTCACATTTGTATAAAAAATATTTCAACACAAGCACAAAAAAAGCCACAAAGAAGTAATCGACAATTGAGTCACAGGAAATAGAAAATTAAAAAAACAAACAAAACAAAAACAATCACCTTTGTCCTGAGGCTGTTGCTATGGGAGACGGGCCATTAGGAGGACGGGGCTCATCACACGTACTCATCTCCATCACCACTTTATCCAAGGTCTGAAACAATGACGAAAAAGAAAACAATCTCTTCTGTTGTCATCTGACATATTTACAGTTTATATAATGTGGTCAGGCTGCTGAGGCCAGGTTTATCAACTGATGTCCCACTGCTTTGCACTTTCATTCTTATGGTTTTCTCACTGCAATTTAAGTGTCTGTTAGTCAATACAATGACTGACTGCAAACAGAGCAGTTTTGTGAGCGTGACATTTACAGTGGTTGACGCAAATGGAGGAAGGTTCAGAGAGAAACAGTGGATTAGAGAGGTGGACGCTGCCTATACCATTCCCTATTGCACGCTTATACCGTTACTATTCTCAAATTAATAAAAGTCTTGACAGAATAAATCTTTTATCACTATACATACCACCTTCATTAAGGAGCCTCTCCTTATGAATAAGAGCTGTGTTATCATACGTCCTCTACCTTCCCTTTTGTTGTTGTATAGTATTTTCAAAGCCTTGCTATTGTTGAAGGTGTGAAGCATATGTAAGGACCAAGGTTTGAGGCACCACATACAGCTCTTTGCTGAGACATTTGTGTGAAGATGGAGCATGTGTTCCTTCTGCTGTTGTTGGTTTCCAGCAGAGTGTGTGCTGGGAATTACAGCTATCTGGGGACTGGGACCAGCCTGGCCGTCTGTCAACCCGACACCTGCGCCATGCTCAGCGAGGTGGCAGCCATGAGGGAGAAGCTGGCAACCCTGACGCAGACACGAAGCACTCTAGAGCAAAACCTCAGTGCAATGACGCAGAAAATGGCCGCCCTCGAAGCCAACTTGCAATCCTACAAAAGCCAGGCTGAGGAGCTCTGGAGGGTAAACCAGGCACAGGACGGCTACTACTACAACACCTTCAGTGGTTTCCTGCGCTTCACTTTGTGAAAACTACTTTTAATTTAATATCTGATGGACGAAAAGTAAATTATAGAGGAGTAAGGTGGTTAAACTGTCATACAGTATTACACTGCTATACACAAATTAATATGATTATCTTTGATATTTTGTTGCAGCTATTTGTAAACAGAGTTCTCAGAGATTCAATGACCTATGTTACAATAAATGTGGAAATATAACTATGTGAGCGAGAGGTGTGGTCTGTGAATCTTACCAGGGAGATTGGGTGAGTCTTCAGCTTCGTCCATGGTATCTGTGAATAAAAAGACAGCAGAGGCTCAGCTTTTCAGCCACATACAATAATCTGATCCCTACAGTGAGGCTTTGGCCATTTGGTCCTCCCAAAATGTTAAAATAAATCTCCAGTCAATGGGAAACGCAAATCAAATCAAATGCAACTGAACTGCACGAAATTAAATCAAGTCCAAACAGCAGGAAAGGTTACTTAGAGAGGGAGAAGGAAGAAGAGGAATCATTGAGTCTAGACTGGCAGGCAGTTCCTCCCATTCAGCTCCAGAGCCCCATTAATCCTCCACAAGCTCGTGATTCAAGTCTGTGTCAAATTATATAGAAAATGAGATTAAATGCTCGTCTTCACTTGCCGTTTTTTTTTTCCTCCCATGGAGCAACTCTTTGAGACGTCACAAATCAAAAAGTGAGGAAGTGCTTTGGATTTGCGTCTCTAATTACATTAAACATATTTCATTTATCTGCCTCTGTCATGGGAATACTATGATCTACCAGCAGGGGGTGTTAGCTCACATCTGTCACTCTGATTCCTCACAGCAGAAACATTTACCACCATTCACATCACTGAGAGCGATGACGAGTGTGTCTGTAACTGGGGGAGCATCACCTGCTGTGACAGAGTTGATTTTGAAAGGTTTATTCACCAGAGGTGATCAATAAAGCAGCTTTTATTTACTGTTAATCTGTGTGTGACAGTCATTTGTAATGGAGAGGTGAGGCTGCTGGGTTCAGCTCCTCTGTAACAGGAAGACACAAGGATGATACAGGGTTTGAACAAGGGAGGAAGTGAGATACACATCTCTGTTCTCTTTTTTTTTTCTCCAGTTTGACAGTAAACTGAAAAAACACAAAGCTGAAGAGAGAGGCGGCACCGCAGGTTTCAATTCACCAGCTCCTCTATTCACTGAGAAATCTGATACTCCATGCAAAAACACACACACACACACACACACACACATTTACCACAACTGATGTCAGTAATATAACTGAAATACTGCATTAGCATTACACACACCAGCGATGACGCAGCAAATAAGCCAACAAAGACAGACAAATAACAGTATGGTAAAAAGGCTGTAGTGGTTATTTTTATATTATAAGGGGAGTGTGAAGGAAGAATTAAGTTGTGAGCTGAGGAATGAGCTGCAGAGAGAGAGAGAGAGAGAGAGAATAATGACTTGAGGGAGGAAATAAAGAGGTGGAGAGTGGACCTTGGTCTGAATAGAAAGTCCAGTCATGATGAAAATGTCGCAGCTCCATTCACTGTTTCCAGGGTGTGTCAGAGTCTGCTCTTACACATGGCACTTGGCTGACGACCATGTCCACATTAGGGTATCGGGCAGCTCCAGCAGAGCGTGTGTGTGTGTGTGTGTGTGTGTGTGGTGCACACACTGGGTGTTGGTGGGGTACAACATGATTGTACAAGTGTGTTTACTTGCTCCTATGCTACGTCCTGTGATTAATGTTCCCTTCTGCAACTAAGCAGAGGACAATTATAGATAATTATATTCCAAGTTTCATGTGCTTTGGGGCTGTGTGTAATTTTAAATCTGAGTCACCAATATACTTGTTATGCCTGTGTTTGGGTTTTAAAACCAATAAGGAACAGAACTGGTGCGTTTGCACCTTCATGCAATAAAGCTGTAAAACAAAAGTTCACCACTTATTTGTTTTCTGGCAAAGTCATTAGAGTTTAACGAGTAGTTTAATACCACCCTAATACCAGTCTTTGTGTAACATGAAAACAAATGACAAACAAGAAAAAAAAAGCCTGGTTTGCTTTGTGTGAAGGTAACAACATCCACCAAGGGTTACAGTTGACACTGCTCCTTTCCTCTGAGCAGACGAGAGGAAACCAGGAGAGACTCCAGGAAGTCCCTCAACTGGGCTTTAGTTTTTGTTTGGATTAAACCAACAAGATATAACGTGTTATAAGACGTTATTTCCCCTTGTTTCAGGGTTTTAGACCAAGGTACCCAAGGTATCCGTCTGAAGTCTCTTTTCCTACTGGTTAAATGATTCCTTTTAAATGCACCGATTCGACATTAGACTGTGTTCCTCACCCGGATGGCGGCCTTGTTGCACTCCACACGGTTGATGGCCAGCCAGGTGGGCAGGTCCAGCAGGCTCTGGAGAACCTCCTCATCCAGCTCCAGGTTGGTGAGCTGGCCCTCCCCCTTCAGCGTGCTGAGGTTGATCTTGTCCGGCGACAGGTTCTTAGCAAACCTATGAAACACGGACGAGAAGTGCAGCTTTGAGCCGGAGAATATTTATAGAAGCAGGTTCTTGGCAAAGCAGCAGGACGACCAAACAAAACCCCAACTGTTCGGCTTTTGGTGCATTGGAAGAGGAAAGAGAAAAAAATCATGTTTTCAAATATGTGCTGTTATAAATAGTTTTTTTTCTACTAAGTAAAATATAGTTGAGAACAAACCCACTTCTTTTTAATGGTACCTTCGAAATAAGACCTTAACATGGGGCTCCTTATTGCTGCTGAAGTCATATTACAGGATCAATAACTGGAACAAATAAGCCATTAAACTGAAAGCAGAGTTCAGAAAAATGTGTTTTTCTGTTAGCTCAGGCTTCATTAACTAGACTTGTTTGCTTTGTCTCCAGAGTTACCACTTAATCTGATGATGACAGGAGGGGGAGAGAGGATCAAGGTACAGAGTGTTTGAATTTTAATAATGAAAAACACCTCCTGAGCTGCGCTATAGAGGAATTAACAGGCACAAAGAAAGAGCAGACAGGGTTGTATAGTAGGAGATTAGATTAAGGCCTTGATCTGACACTATACAATGACACTCAGCGTATGACAAAGCGTACTCCATAGAGAAACTGAAACTTGTCTTTAATTAAAGATCTAAGCCGTTATTGATATTTCTCATTTTAATATCTTGAGGAAACGTACTGTATGTGGACATGCTGTGAATACAATGCAGTGATTCTGTGTGTTAAGTCTATTTGCTCTTTAGCTTAAAGTAAATCGACTTGAACACATAGACTGAGTGGCCTTGACCAAAGTGTTTTCTGCTCCCATTCACGGTTTGATTATTGGTTAATCGTTAGCAGAGTGGCCACATACTAAATGGTTTATTGACCTGTGCATCTCCACAGAGCAGCATAGTAGAATCTCTTAAAAACACGGACAGGATCGATTTCACATTCTCCGCCTGTCAAGAACCACACAACCTCGACCATGTGATGTATAGTGGTCAAGAGCACGGACTGAACATATTTATGTTTCAACTCCACTAACACAGTCGGTGCTTTTAGTGATTTGGTTTTTATCCAACAATGCAGCTAAGTAATTATATCTGATGATCACGCAGGTTTTGGAGTTGATTATTTATCTTACATTATTTGTTAAAAAACTCAGACTCGCTCTGTAAACACACCCACCCACACACACACACACACAGGTAGGCCTAATCTTGTTACCTGGCTAATCTCTCAAACACTAAATAGATCCAGATCAAAGCTCAGTTTCACAACTAACACACATCGCTGACCTGATTATCACGGCTGTAACATCGACGACGGGATGGACTCTTTTTGTTTTTTGTCACTGCCCTACTAACTCAGATCTCAGATGCAGACTGTGATGAATGGTTGTAACTGTGCTCATGACAGAACAATAGCAGATTTTCATATAGTAACACTATATATGGAATAAGTCTTTTCATCCTCTCTCAGAAATACAATGATAATAGGAGAGGATACCATCATATGCATCTGTGTAACCAATCACAACACAGGAAAAGATAATTTATTAGTACCTTGGGCCAATTTTTCAGAAACAGTCTAACGATGCATAGTAAACACATCAGTGCAGGGGAAGTGTTCAACAACGGGACAGACAGAACCCATAATGTGAAATATTTTAATGTAAGGACAGTGATGATGGTAAAATCAGTAAAGGCAGGCAAGGTATTAATCTAACCTGGACTTTGAAAAGACAGGATATGATAAGACTTTGCATTAATATCTATGGAAAAGTGGTGGTTTATTATCATAGAGCCTCTCGGCAACTGGAAGTCCTCATGAAGACTATCCAGAGACGTTGCAAGTTGCACACTGGTACAAGAAACTTTGTCAACTGAGCAAAGCTTTGTGATTCAGCTGCCCACATTTTCAATTATTCACCCTGTCAAATTCCTGCTTCTTTCCACTCAACACCTTCTCCTGGCAGCGTTAGATTATTCTCTTATTCACCATCCCGGTAAATTATTCAGCGGCAGCGGCTCACAAACACAGAGGCCCGGCACAGTAAAACACGGAGCGGGACACAGGACACACACACTCTCACTGACAATAAACACAAATACCATTATGTGCACATGTGGTCTCATGGGTGTACGCTCAGAGACAGCCACCCTGTTAGCTTCTCTCAGAGATGGCTGTTGTTGCTGAAGTGCCTCAGCCTTGTGACCAGTGAAATATTCATCCCTGCTGCTGATCAAGTATCAGCCAGCCAGCCAGCTAACTTCACTCACTCTCTTGCTCCTTATCTGGCTTCTTGGCCTCCCCCTGGGCCACCTCTCGCTTCCTCTCCTCCTCTTCCAAAGTCATAAATAAACCAATACCGTAATCAAATAATTTCTTGATCAGCTTTCTAATATCGAGGCTGCTAAAGCTAAGCTACAGAGAGAAGGAGAGAGAGAGAGAGAGGAAACCTACTCATTATTGAGATCAACAGCAGCAGGAGGCAGAGGGTATTAAGTTCACACACTGTCATCTTTCTCTTTCATCTCTCCTCTCAGGACTTCGGTCGTTATTCCAGTCAGCGAGGCCGAGCTCACCGGACCAAATCCAGGCCCATAAAGAGATTAAGAATAGCTACTGTCTGGAGAGGAGGCTGGTCCGCCTGCCTGTCAAACACCAAATTAACCTCTAAACAGAAAAATCTATGCCCACATTCCTCTCTGTAAAAGTTAGTTTTAACCTGCCTGAATGCACTGTCTTTGTATGAGGACAAGTTAAATGGACGACTATTGATTATCCGGCTGATAACAGCACAGGCTTTAAAGCTGCTCAAGCAGTTTTTAACAAAAAACTAGATGATGTGTTGTAGATGATGTGCCAGCCACAGTAGGCTGACCTTGCAGCTTTTTCCCTTCACCACAGTCCTGTAAGAGCAGACTGAGCTCCGCCACTCTTTACACTGATGTATGTAGATGGAAAGTTAAGGCTCTCCTCCAGCTTTTTCCTGCTTCTCTGACAGTGCGTTCGTGGCGCAGCCTGATGACATCAGTGCCAGAAAGAGAGGAGCCTGAGGGAAGACAGCCAGAGTGACTCAGACAGACCAGCTTGCTTTAGCAACCGAGACTCTTGAAAACAAAAAGTCAGAAAGAAATCAGGAGAAAAATAGGCAGAGAAGAATAGAAAAACATAAAGTACACAAAAAAATAAAAAGAAGACAGAGAGAAATCATCCTTGAGGGACTCTCCTGGGGATGAGGAGTGCGGTTTTCCCGGAAAATTCCCTGAAAATCCCGCAGATCTGGGATGTTACCGCATTCTTTCCTGCCAGTGCTCATTCGTCCAGGCAGCACTTGGCTCAACAACAGAAACAGAGAATGTGACATTTAAAACGGGCCTCTAAATCCTTCAGTAGCTCATTCACTGTGAACAACAGACTGTAATGAGCTGGACAACTCCTACCAATAAAGTTAGTATTCCTGAATAGACATGCGGGCCCTTAATTCACTTAGAAACCAACAGGCAAAACCAAAAGAAACAGCCGCTGGTGTTTAGAGGATCAACAAACACAACTGTTAAAGTGTTTATGAAAGTTGTAAAAAAAAAAAAAACCTCCACTCATTTGTTTTGCACTGTGCCAGAAAAGCCTCTCGTGTTTTATATTAAGTAAGTTCATCAAATGTGATCGAACACTGCTGACTCCGCTATATTTTTATTGGCCGGTCAGAGATGATATGTTATCTATCAGCTGCACTCCTGGTGTATAGAGGACAGTAACACTGCAGTGTTTGGAGGCTGGCTGCCTGGCTGCAGTGTGGGTGTGTTGGCACATCAGATGGAAACCAGAAAAACAAACCCAACATAAAAAATAACACATGCACACATCAACATCAAACCTTTTCTAAATTATCGGTTCAATTATCTTTTAATATTTACATGGTAGTATTATCTGAAGGAATCCAGCAGTCATTAAAAAGCCTGCTCTGTTAACCCAAGCTTGGTTTCAGATGACTCACGTGATCCGTTTACAATATTAGAGAAGGAGAAGTGTTGTTCTGATCCATTGAAGTGTCTCTGCTGACCTGTTTTGTATGTTAATGTGGTGAATAATACAAAAGAGGTGCCATTATGAGTATATCTTCCTCTTTTCATTGTTAGATGGTCCCTGAATCTGTGAACATGTGATACTGGAGTTAAAAAAATCAGCTGAGTTTCTTTATGGACTGACAGAAACACTGGTTTCCAGCTTCTTTGTTCTATATTTCTTTGTCTGGTAATAGCAAATTGAATACTATTGGCTTTTCTACTGTTTGTCAAGCAATCTGAGCACATGACCTTGGGTTTAGAGAAAATGTGAACAGCCTTTTAGCTATTGTTAAATTTTTAGATGTAAAATTAAGCGACAGTAACAATTATCTTTACTTTACAGCCCCAGCATTGTGTTACATATTTACACAGGAGTGTTACCTTTTAATTTAATACATTTCGGACAAAAGCACCAGCAGGAAGAAAGTGTTTGTTGTGAAAATATATGTTGAGGTGAGGACAAATATACAGAGCAGTTATTAAAAGACTGCTCCACCTCTACGTTATCATCAAGAGGGATCACTTGACTTACTTTCTAGCCTACATACACAAACTCCAACAGGAACACCTCCACACACACCGACAGGGAAAACAATTCAAAGACACACCGGCATCCTGTCAGAGTGAGGTGAGTTGGTATTGGCAGCGGAGGCCTGAGAATAACTGGCGAAAAAGGTTAAGTGTGAAGGAGAAAACAACCCAAGACGGATCCCACTTCCACAGCAGCAGCAGAGGATGCAAAGTCCTGGAGGGAGCCTATCTAAATGTTGTTCTCACCCAACACACACACACGCACAAGTATTTCACACAACTGCACACCGATGAGACACCCACAGCAAGGCACTCAGTCATGACTCATGGCATAATTGCCTTCCCACCAGCAGCAAGCAGTAACACTGGGAATAGTGGAGTTCATCACTGTAGTGCATCATCATCACGCAGCCACTGCAGGATGGAGGGAGTCAGGCTCGTGATGACAAACACAACGGCAGAAACGAACCCGTCTCTCACACCGCAACGGGCTCTAAATCTCCTCTGACCAAAAAACAAATGGCTCGTTACGCGCGCACATGCTGCATCACGGCACGTTAGCTGACGCCGAGGGAAAATTTAAAGAGGTGAAGTTCTTGTGGGATCAGCTGGCGGTCGGACGATTTCCAATAACCGACGTCATCTTGATTTAAATCACTGAAAATGCTTAAAGCAACACTGACGGGGTGAAACTGAGAATTGAATCGAGCAGAGGAGTTAACAGGACTACGCCTCGCCTCGCTGGAGTCTCCTATAACGTCCTGACTTGACCCCAAAATGGTCCTCGCATAGCAGCCGGAGCATGAGCCTAATCTTCCAGGTCATGACCTCTTTCTATTAGAGGGTGAAGTGATAATCTTTTCTTTCTGAGGGGCCCGTTCTGTCCAGGTTCGCCTGTTATCAGCTTTGCCTAATGCACATCAAAGCAAATCTGCCTCTACTGTTCAAACCTTTTACATTCCCCTGTGACTCAGGATGAAAATTACGCTGCCTGCCATTAGTTGCGGTCTTGTGACATTAACAAGTAACTTGCTCCGTAACCATGATGCCCAGAAAGGAAAGGAAAGGAAAGGAAAGGAAAGGAAAGGAAAGGAAAGGAAAGGGTCAGATCAAAATTCCATCATGATAAGATAATGCTAAGTAAATCAACAAAAGCCAAGAATGTAAGACTGTACGGAGGAGAGTGAAAGGACGTGAGGGAGTGAGGGGTCATTCACATTAAGTATTAAACTCATTCTTTAGCTGGAAACTTGTCCTTAAGCCTCTGTGTCAGAATATCTGCCCGCTCCACCTTTCACTCTCCTGTGGCAACATAAGAAAACCTCCACCTGTGGGAGAGTGACGTGAAGAGGGTCTGACCGGGCATGTCTAACCGCGTTTAGCCGTTTCTCCATCCATCTGTATTTGAGTGTCAGTATGCGTAATAGGATATTGCTTTGCCTGGCACTGGTCCAAGGTCTTACCAATAACCGCAACCTGTGTGTAGGGCAGACACACACACACACACACACGTTGTCGTCAACACACCCCAAGGGGCTCACTGAGTTCAACCCTCAGTTATCTGTTCGCCAATACACTCCGACATTAGAAAAACACACAGCATGTGATTGCCAACAGCTCAGCCATGTCCCTTAATATTCATACACTCGCCCTCGCACAGGAAAGGTCACACACACACACACACACACACACAAGGCTTCCACCAGTTCACCTTGTACAAAAAAAAACGCCCTCTCAACTAGTTTAATATGTCATGCATGCCTCAGTGCGCTCGTCTTGGCTGGAGGAGGAACAGCCATCGCAGACTTGTGAGTCAATGAACTGTAAAGATGTGGTCCCGCTTCAGTGGGACAAGCTCGTCCTGGTCACAGACAGTATCAGACAGACGTGTGTCCTCTGCAGCAGAAAAGCATGTGGAGGCCGAGCTGAAATGTTGACACCCACAACATAACCTGTGGCTGTGTAAGCAGTGCACACACCTACAGTGTGGATGAATAAGCTAGCTGGAGGTACAAACTATTCCTGGCTGTTTGTGATGAAGCAGCAAGGGGCTGGAGCTGAGCAGACAAAACCCAGCCAGTACGCTTCAAACATGCTTCATAATCATAGTCGCTCACACACAGGGGTGGGTCGCGGTCAGGTGACGGTGCTGTCGACACTGGCACTTTTTACCGTGACATCACTACACCAAACGGCACAGGATTGGTCAATCGTCAGACGGGTCAGCTTCCAGTCAGTGCCAGACCAAACAGGCCAGAACAAAGCAGATCAGATGGCAAGCCCAAAGACAGATGACATCACTACTCCTCCGGTCATTTCCTGCCAGTGTTGATGCTAATGCTACTAATGCCGTGCAGAAACACTTATGCATCGCCTCGACACACACAACCTTGGGTTCTAGGACGATGAAGGACACACCATCCATAGGCTGTGTGTTGCAGGCAGACTAAATCTCGCCAGTGGCGTTGTGTAAGAGTACGAGGAACAAAGCAATCAAAAAGTCCGTAACTAATATACTGACCGGAGAGACAGACACATTAGTCACCACAAAGACTGTTCCCACCAATCACATCTGTGCTCTCTCCTTTCGAGAACACAAACCAGTCCACCTGCATACTGATGAGTTTCAAAAGGCCAAGTCATCTGTGACCTGCTATTTAAACATGACACCTGTCACTTCTTACATCAACTTGTAAGTGGTGAGTTTCATTAGGTACCACTATCATTACCACTCAATACACTATTTTGTCTGATCACAGTCTGAGGTGTAAGTGCTCTGTAATAGGTTATTAACTATCTGACATGTGGATGGGAAACAATGCTTCAAGCTCTCCCCTTGGATTAAAACAAGAAAGTAGTCCATTGAAAGTCCCTTGAGGGACAGTGGAAAAGAATAAATAATGCATGTGAGGCGGACACAGCTGAATGCTGCACACACAGCAGGACATTTAAAAATAAAAAATAAAAATACACAGAGCCTTACACAGCAAGTGACAGTGCCATTACACAGCGCAGAGGCGCATAATAGGTTTGTCTGTCACTGATTTACAATGATGACAACTTAGTTCTGTTTATGTGGCAGATTTAGAGATTCCCCTGTGAGCATGAGCTTGTGTTGTGTGTTGAGATTGCTCGGGGTTTTGTGTTCACTGTCCATGATCTCTAACGACGAGGCCGAGGCTAGATATGCCGGATTTAAACCCATGTAAACAAACGTGCACCCCGCTGAATCGCCCTTGCGCAAACCCCTCTCCCGACTTCCCAACTTGTCGTGCAGCTACCTCACCCGTGACATGATTTACGCTGAAGATGGCGTGTGTCTATTAGCTGTCGAGGTCTGGTGGATAGTTTGCCTTTAGGGGGAGGGGGGGGGCTGAGATTTTTCTGCTTTAAAAAAAAAAAATCTGACCGAGTCACACGACTGGTTGAACCTGCCGAGGCGAGCGTCGGGGGATTAACCGATCATGACGCGGAGCTAACCCCGATGCTAGCGGGTTAGCGGAGTAGCCACGTCTCAGGTCGGTGGGGGAAACGTCCACTGACACGGCAACTGACAGTCTGACAGACAACAGGGGTGTTGGCCAACTTACTAAACCTAAAGAGAAAAGACACTCTCACTCTCTCACTCTCACAGCAGAATATACACTTGTTTTTCACTTGTAAGGTGTAACTAACGTTTTGTTGGTCGCTAGCTAACGGGCTGAGCCCCCCCCACCAACCGCCGTCCTTTCCCCTCCACTCCCTGTCTGTGTCACCCTGTTACCATTGACCCCCGCTCAGCACTGACCTGGAAAGATGCTTCAGAATCTGCTTCTTGATGAGCCCAGCCATGGCCTCGCAAATCCGATATCCGAGCCGCCTCCGGGTGTCTGAGCCGTCAGGTTAGCCGGCTAGCCTAACCGTTAGCTGTTCCCTCGCGAGGTATAAACAGTCAGCTCAAATTCTGATCCCCGTGTCTGTCTTCATTTTAACGGCGCTCCCACTTCACTCTCCGGGAGGTGAATGAGGCAGCGGAAGGCGGGAAGACGTCCGCATTTCAGACGGTCCGAGTGACAGTCGGGCTCAGGACAAAGCATATCACGTTAGGCCATTTCATGCAGATAAACTGGTGATAACGCTCCGGAGCTCTGCAATATCATACACCGAACACCTGGACAGCGCGTCGGAGGAGCGGCGTCTGTTGTCACGGCGTCCGGGAGGGGCGTCATGCTGCGTTCACTGTCTGCTGGGAAAATCCTAAACTCAAAGATATTTATATTTTGCGGATAGCTCGCTGGAATCATTTGAACGCAAGTGTACCTGTAAAAACATGCCTATCAACCCAGATGAGATTTTAATCAAATAAGTATAAATTCAGATATTGTTTAAAATAAGTTATTACTTACTACTTCATATTACGTACGTTTAGTCATACTTTTCGATAGGGTCTTAAACACACTGACTGCATTTGACTTTTTAAATAGAAAAATAGAGACCAAAATGTAAGTGAAATTGCAGCACCTGGTATCTAAATGTCTACCAATAAGATGTTTCAGTGATTATTTTCCAAACAAACTCCAACGAATTTGCAAAATAAGAACCTAAACGTCTACCTAGGCACATTGAAATAATGCATGAACTCCAAAGCTATATAAAAAAAACAATGTTCTGTGACTAATTTTATTTGAATGTATTTTATATTCATTATCGTTTTGTCTTTTATTAGCGTGCATGTACTAAATTACACAAACTGTGGTTCAATGTGCTCACAATAAAACGCTCATTTAGTGACATCTAGTGTTTGAACTGGTGCATCGGTCGTTTCTATGTTTACCTCGCCTTTTCTATCAAAAACTATATTAAACAAAGGACTTCATTGTGATGTTTCCCCCTAGAAATATCAGCGAGGATTTTGCATATAGATAGGCTGGACATTAAAATTTGGCCAAAGCATACTCACCAAAAAGGCCTTAGAGAGATGCTCTGAAAGCCTGATAGAGAACAACAAAGTGAACTTAACTGGAATATTCTTTGTTTCTTTCAATTTAAATACTTGTTAGTGCAGGAAAACTTAATTTGCACGGAAATTATGGGTCATAAAATATGACTTGTTTAACTTTATAATTATTGGCACAGTATGGACACTGTAGTTTTTAATTTTATGTCTGTGGACTTATAAATTGTGACTTTAGCTGATGTTGCGCTCTGTAGAGACTTGCATGGAGTTGTGTTCATAGGATGTAACAGCAGCCTGCAGCAGCAGCAGCTGCCACGTAGGCTTTGAAAGGAGGAGCGAAACTTGGGGAAAGAAGGACTGAACCCCTCCCTGCTCTGCCCTGCTGCACAGTGGAGCGCTTGCACAAAGTTTGCATCAGTCTGCAGTATTTCAGTCATGTTTATGAACCTTTGCAGCGCTTATAAACATGTATGTTAGATTATTTTTGAAATCAGTAACACAGAGTTTCTCTACTTGGCACAATGTTTTGCCCCAAAGTGGCTTATCTTTTTTCCTTCACAAGATTTTACTTATGTGTTCAGTTACTGAAATAATAGACTGATTTGATATGAACCTGTAAAAAAAACTCACAGAAAAAGCCAATTAAAGAAACTTCACCATCTGTACGGACTTGTCTTTGGATGTTTGACATTATGATTATAGATGATAGTTCCTGGTGTAAAGTACCACATAATCACTAAATTGTAAGAGCATTAGAGCTCATTCATTGTTTCCTGGTGTTATATGTCATTAGACTGGACCTATGCAGAGCCTGGAGTCGAACATGGGACAGCCCCCATCCGCATACCTCAACTCAAAAAGCCCCATGGAAAGACACGACGCGCTCACTGATACGCTGCTGCTCTTGTTAGTGGGCCTGGACTGGAAACCCTCTCCATCCACGACTGCAAAAAGAGGCAGCACTCAAATCACACACACACACACATCTCTGCGATCTCCTCCTGACCATGACAGCTAAAAACCGAAATAAAGGCAGCTCCGGTGAGAAGAGCGCAGCGCCCAGCCAGGAGGATGCATCGAAGAAAAGCCAGAAGACCACGACTACTTCTTCTAACGGGGTGAGTGGCTCCGGAGTCCAGGGGCCACGGTCACGGAGCTGCCTCGGACTTATTGTCTCCACAGTGTTTTACGCTGCGTTAATAGGAGCTGCAGGGTTTGCTGCCTTTTACCTACAGCAAGTTGTGGAAGAAATGAAAGAGAGCAACGCCAGGCACGAGGAGAGCGCACAGCTGAGCGCAGGACTGGCCACTAAAATGGAGAGCGTCGTCCAACAGGTTGGTGGAGAATGATGAGACTCAATCAATGGGCCCTGACACCAAATCACTTCTGATATACACAATCCTTTTTTTTTTTCCAGGGTTCTCTAACTCAATACAAACAGATATAAAGTGGATGCTACTGTTGTTGTCTGATGTTAAACCTTATTTACATGAGATTACATAACTG
>OMNW01030683.1:0-17344 GCA_900303245.1 Selene dorsalis | reverse complement strand
CCCATCGTTTTGTAATGAGGCTGTGAGACTTTCAAAGTTCACTGAGATATTCTAAAGGTTAAAAGCTCAATAACACCAGTGTTGTTCTAAGACAATTTGGCTTTTCCTCTCTATCAGATAAGACTGACACGGGTATCCTGCTATTTAGCTTAGTATAAAGCATAAAGACTAATCCTTGACTAGGACCAGTAACTGTAGCTATAACCCAGTAACGGCCACGTCTGTTTCCCACTCCCAGAATACCAAACTATTCCTATAAACCATGATTTCATGCCCATTCTGAATACCAAAACTAAAAATAACCAAAATATTACATTTCTCTACATTCCCTTCACATTAAAAGCCTCTGAATCACAATTTGACCAACCCCAGCCCATGAAAATAAATGATTTGCTTTTGTAAATGTGGTAAAATGTCACATTAGGATCCATTTACACTGACAAAGCAATACGCCTGCGACAGTGATGCAGCTGAAGAAAGGCAACAATCTTTGTCATGAACTCAAACGTTCCAAACTGTGAGCCGTGCTGACAGACGCGCTGTAAGGTTGTTTACATTCAGAACCTCCTCATGGATTAGACCTTCCTGTTTATAGTTTTATGCTTGAGGGCAGCTCAGATTGTGTCAGTTTGGTAAACAAAGTGTCATGTTTATTTCAGCAAACCTCTAGACAGTAGTAGTGACAGTTGACCAAATGTAATGCTGAGGCAAAGCCAAAAAAAAGCAGCCAATCAGTGTCCACATGTGTGAGGTCATGGGAGCGCGGTGCTCACGCTGGGCGGGGCATCTCTCCAATATCAGATATATCAGCTATGTCACTAACCTGTTTCTGTGTATCACTTAAATCTCCCTCCACTGCAGTGAGATTAGATAACGTCTGTCTAAGCTCAGAGATCTCCTGCTCTCTTTTGGTGAGATCCTCTGCAAGTCTTCCTATGCGCACAATCAGATCTGACAGCTGAGGCTCAAACGCCCCAAAGTCCCTTTTAATAGTCGCCACCTTTGGTTTGAGGTCACTGGCAAAGGTCAGCGTTCTTATCATGCGAGCTCTGCCGCTCTCTAGCTCCCTCAAACGCTCGGAGATGTGATGGTCAGCAGCGGCCAGCTCCGGGACGCGTTTGCGGAGCTGCTCTATGGACTGTGTGTTGCGTTCGGACGCAGCTCGGAGATTTCCGACTCGGTCGATGCTGCTGGCCAGCACGTCCCCGATGCGCTTGACCATGTTGCGCTCCACCTGGCTGGTCTTGTCCTCCAGTTCTTCAACCTGGGTGAGCAGAGACTGCAGCTCAGACTTCAGGCCGTCCATCCTGCGCACATCTGTCCTCACTGACGCCACCTAGAGGGAGGACACAGGAAATCCATTTGAAAAGTTAGTAGGATCTCTTCTGTTCTCTCTAAACATAATAAAGTATACATGATGAAGTTGAAAAGACTAAAATGTACCTTGTTGGCAAAGTCTGTGGTGATGGCCGAGGTGCGCTCTTCTATCTGTCCCACGGCGTCTCTCAGGGTGCTCAGGCTGGTCTGCAGCTGAGCTCGTGTCTCCGTCAGCCCAGACGCCCACTCCTTCAGTCGGCTGACGTCCTGCTCCAAACCCTCCAGCTGAGGCTTCAGAGCCCCGTGCTGACCCCCGAGACCCTCCAGCATCAGCTGGATGCTCTCACTCTGAAACAGGACAGACAGCACATGGAGTGACAGGTGCAGGAGGAATCACACAGAACTGCACATTATCATTAATTACTGACATTACTATTAGTTAAACACAGTCAAGAGAAGTAGTGAAACCTTCCACAGATTTAAACAAAAAGGTTAACAACATTTTATTAAATAAGTCAAGTGACAAAAAGCTTTCAAACAGTGACACTAAAATGTAACATTCAGTATAAATATGAAGGTTTGTTATTGATCTAAAAAATCTATTTCTGACCCCAAAACCAGTTCAGGGAACCAGTTCATTGTGATTCATGTCTAATTTTCTTGACTTATTAATGAATGATCCAAACATACACATACAAGATAATAATGTCAAAAAGTTGCTTGTTTTCCTTAAATCATCAAATGATTCAGTTTAGTTTAGAATAAGATAAAGAAAAATTCACAATTCAAACATTGGAACTAGAGTCTATTTAACATTTTGGCAAGTGATCCAGTTTCAGTACAGTTACATCCAAAAAGACTGGCACATATGTTGTAATGTATCGTATCAGTGCAAATGTCTGACTTAAGAATAAAGAGACACATTTTAATCAACTATGGAAGCCTGAAAGTGACACTCCACATCCTTGGTTGTACTTGTGCATTACAGTGCATCTGTACCTTCACACACAGTAAAATGAGGTGCACATTTTAGAAAACATTAATATATCAAACCTTTAATACAACAAATAACGCAGTCCTTTCCCTTGCTAAATGAAAACAATGACATCATTTAGTGAGGTCATCATAAAGAGGCTGCTTTGCCTCATCCTGTTCAACCTCTTCCCACTCCTCGTCTTCTTTCCATTCTTCATCTTCTTCTTCTCCTTCCTCTTCCAGAGCGTCTAAGATATTTTGGTTGTCAACCCTATTGTCCCTCAGCACCATGGTGAGTTCACGGACCGCCTCTTTAACCACGGACAACTCGTTCTTCATTTTCATGATGCTGTTTTGGGCGTGCAGGGTGTCCAGCTCCTGTCTGATCTGCAGGATTTCATTCAATGCCTTCAGCATGCTGTCCTCAGTCCCAAACACCTGTAAGGTGACCTCCTCAAGCCTCTTCTCCGCCCCGCTCAGGTCACCTCCCAGCTTCACGATTGAGCGCACGGCCTCCTCCACCTGCGGCAGGTGCTCCTCGCACTCCTGAGCTCTGGGAATGTGCTCCTTGAGCTGGGAACTGAGCTCAGCCTCCCTTTTGCTCAGGCTGCTGATCTGCTCGTCCAGCTTGTGGATCTGCTTGGTGTTCCAGTCCAGGTGATCCTGCGCTCGCTTGGTGTCGTCCTCCTCTGTGCGTTCCATCGCCCGAGCGTTCCTCTTTGTGCTGTCCTCCAGCTCCTCCAACTTTTCTGCCAGCAACCGGGCCCTCCTCTCCGCCTCGTTCACCCGCTCAGTGGCTCCGGAGTGAGCTTCCCTTGACTCGGCTTTGAGGGTGGCCAGGTCAGAGGTGATGGCCGCCAGACGCTCCTGCCATGTCTCAGTCACGTTGAGGAAGTGGGCGTTGACCATCTGCAGGTCACGGGAGGCGGAGTTCTCCTCGGCCTGCATTGCCGTGACGGCAGCATGGAGAGAGGCGATGTCCTGCTGAAGTCTTGTTGCCAAGGAGACGGTGGAAAGGGCTTCCTGTAGATCGTCCTCAGAGGCGGCAAGCTGCAGCCGCAACACAAAACAGGAGGGCTGTTTCTGTGGGAGCTCTATGGTCCTCAGTATTTATACAAACTTACAATATATACAGCAGGAAATAAAGCTCATGCATATAGACAGGGACTGTGAAAGACAAGACGTTTGTGCATGATAATTATTTGTTGTTGTTTAGGCATGCAGAGGGTTTGCACATAACTCATATTCTGAATTTCACAATAAAATAAAACCCAGTGTGTTTCTGTAATTTTGGATGAACTGAACCTTTAAGCCTCCGTCCCTCAGTGCAGTTTCCTGATGTAAATCAAACGCACCTTTTTAGAAACTTTGAGGACTTCTTCCTCCATGTCGAACAGACTTGAAGTCTTCCCGTGTAGAGATTTGTACTTTTCCTCAATCTGGGTAAATCTCTCGTTCTGTTGCAGCACCACCCTGAAACACACACAAAACACTTGACATGCACTGTAGAAAAAAAAAGACAATTTCTAACATGAACACTCAGCTGCTAACTTACCAGCTCATCGCTCCACAGGCTGCCAGCGACAATAAGCACATTATACTTCTAATATCCAGGCACGAGGACGATTTACTTGCTCCCGTGTTGTTTCCAAACTCCGTTTTAACTTTTCGCGCTTCATCTTTACCGTTTGACGTCGAAGTTTCAGTAACTTCGTCGCTTTGTTTTGTTTGAGCCTTTTTCCTCTGCTTCACTTCACTGGGCATTTTAGCTCACTGGGATATTCACCGTTAGCGACTTTTACTGTGAAGGAGTTCAACGAGTCGAGCACAAAAAACCGTCCGACGGCTATTCGTGATGTTGTAAAGTAAAATACGACTGTTGTTTTACAGATAACTTCATAATTTAAGACGTCAAAGTGGGGAAAAAAATACAAGTAACAGCTGTTGTTGAACGCTACTAACGACCATCTAGCTTACCCTGCTCCATGGAAAAATGATGCATTCACGTGCTGTTTGAAAATTCGTACATAGACAAACTAGCCGGTAAAAAATTAATTACTAAGAAAACTGTAACTGTAACATGTACATCTAGTGGACAGACATTTTAGGCCACAACATTGTTTTAAACACTATTACAATTCCCAATTTGCGCGTTCAGATGAGCTCCTGTCGTGTCTTGTATTTCCGATATAACAGGAAGCACCTTAAACGCCTCAGCTAGCCACGTAAGCGACTGCCAGCATTTGTCCTGAATGGGCTCTTGTTTTAATGACGTTTGAGTGGCTATAGCTTTAACAATTTATCGAATAATTGATTAGATGATGAAGATAAATAATTTTAAATAAATTAATTACCGAAGTGACTTTTAATGACAATATTGATTTTAGCTTCACAATAAGAATAATAAGATTTATTGCTTCTCTCTGTTTTGTACAACTGTAAATGTGACGTTTTGGAGTTTTTGAAAACAAATCATACACTTATGGTTTTGGCACTTTAAAAATTAAACAATAAATCCAAAAACACATTTCTGGGATGTTACAGAGGACACACAGTGTGCACATGCAGGCTTCATATTTAGACAAAGACAGAGGAGTTTAGGCACAAGCCATTTATTTGGCATGTTTTCAAAAAGCTGACTTACAACTTGAGTGTCAAAAATTGTCAAAATCTGATTATCAATAGCTTTCTATAAATGGCAATTCAAAGCCCTATACAAGATTGTACGTAGCAGTCCCAAGCCTACTATACAGTTATTGAGCAATTCTTGTTATTCCATTATTGTTTAAATGAATGGGTTGTAGAAACCATATGCTATCTTGAATACAGGCTGTTGTCTGGGTTTTCTGATAACTTCAAGGGCCATGCACATTACACAAGCTGCTGTTCTTTTAAGTAACATTTGACAATATTCAACAGCATAAGACACAAACAATATTACATAGATAAACAAAACTGAAGCGTTATACGGATGCATTGTCAACTTAGAGGCAAAAGTTCAACCACAACACAGTACATTCAAGCAAAAGCTGCCACGTGCAATTTCTAACAAATTATGTGCAAAAAAAAAGTAACCAGATGACTCCCCTATGTTTTATGATGCATGATTATGAGATCTTTGGACTAAGGCGTACAGAGATGGAGTTAAAAATATTTGGTCATTTAGAGATGTATAACTCCATAGTGTTTTATATTTAACATGACAAAACAAACTCCTGAGAAGCATGAACAGTACAGAAATTGCTCAGTAAAATAATCATCCTGTTCCCAACCTGGGCTTCAAAAATACTAATGCCTCAACTCGTATGTAAACTTAAGTAAATACTAAAGCGCAAGCTGTAGTTTCTTCCAATATCAAAGCCATGAACAAGCTGCTTTTCTATTGCTTTTAAAGATCAAATCCCAAACCACACGATAGCACCACCTGTGGCACTGTCTGTGTCTCATCACTGCCTGTGTTATGTTTAACATAATTAAATGCATCACTTGAACCGTGGCAGTATGTTACAGCAACTAAACGTGAACTTCAGAAGGGACTTTTTCTTTGTTCTTCATGATCAATCCGTCAACACTCTAAATTCAATAGATTTACATAAAGGAACAGGTTCCTGACGAGAGTTAAATGTGGAGATTGATATCACGCTCATATCTGTTCATTAAATATGAAGCTACAAGCTGCAGCCAGTTAGCTTAGCCTAGCAATAAAGACTGTAAATAGGATGGACGCAGCTAACCTGGCTCAGTCCACAGGTAACAAACTCTCCAGCTCATTATTTAAAATGCACAAATATAAGAGTGGTACGAATCTTCTCATGTGCTTTTTCATTGAGAAATCAAATGAGTGCAAACATAAAAAAAATATCTTTCAACTTTTAAAGCTGCTTAAGGCTCTGTGTCATCTCCTCCTGTTGGACTACACATGCACGATGACCTACAAAAAACCAGATTGCGAATGAGGCCGATATCAATCTACATAACGGATATTATATTTAGTGAAGAAATATATCTGGTCCCCTAAGGCCTCATTGTCAGCTTTTGGTCCTGCCTGTGGAAGAGCAAATGTAAGTGCACTTTGGGGACGGAAAGGACACTTTCAAATCAGTGGGAATGTGCAAGACTTTACAAAACAAAACAAAAAAAAATACAGGACACTACAAACTGCATGTGATGAGCAAGTGTGTGATAACCAATTAAGTGCTTGCAGTTGCCTTGTCACTGCTGTTTAGGTTCTGACATCATTAACCAAGGAATCAGAAAGAAAATCCCTCCTTCCCCTTAACAACAACAGAAATCTCCTCAGACTGCTACATACAGCTTTTCTAAATATTTAAATTCCAAGACTTCAAAAGCAAACTAATAAACTGCAAACTGAATAATCTTCATAACTGTGGTATACACAGAAACTTCCCTTCAAGATGGCTGCAGTGAAACAAATGTGCTTCAGTTACCTTGTCATCTTCTAACCACTGTGGTGTATATATATACGTACATTGTCTAATAAAAAACTAGATGTAGATGTATACAGGATAAATCCTGATGTGTCACAGAGCAGATCTGCTCAGAGCACTGACTGATCTTTCTCCTTCTTTCTCCCAGATAAGAAACCACCACTCACTGGGAGAATGATCAAACCCTGGTGATCAGAGGACGACTAGACTGTAAGAGGAGCCAGAGCATCACTCAGGAACTGTAATGATCCTGAAAAAAAAAAAAAAAAAAAAAACAAAAGTTTACATCATTAGAAGCTGAATTTATGTTTTCTCCAGATGTTCGTATGATCATGATTCAAGTGCCGACCTGAATTGAGCTGACTACTCCACTGGCCATGACAGAGAGTTTCCCTGCAACGGAGCGCACTCCCATTTTGAGCTGCGACATGTCAGGGGCGTTGGGCAGCACGTCCGTCAGGCGGTATGAACTCCCTGAGTCCACGAGACAAAAAAAAGACATCCACAGATTTGTCAATGTTGAATTTATAAATTGCAAAAATGTGCAGTGAACAGGGAGTAAAACAATAATGTGTTTTCAAAGGAAGATATGGTGCAGTGGCCTCTTACCAGTCTGTTTCTTTGGATCATCAAAAAGGTCTGCTGAACTTATAGAGGCATTCCCAGCCAATCGTTCCAGTCGTGTTTTGGCCTCATACTAAAGAACAGGAAGACAGAGGATATTTGAAATATTCAAGCTTTGCTCAAACATGTAATACCAACTGAAAGGAGCCGGGCAGTAAAGGTATACAGTCTTGTAGTTAACAGTTAACAGTTAACACATGTAGTATGCAAGTCTACACTAATCATGCACATTGTGATACATATTATACAGTACAGTGGTGTACCTCTGAGTTGTCTTGTTTTCCAAAGTACATGTCAGAGGAGATGGCTTTGACATCTCCAAACTTTTTCCGAGCTTCTCCAGAGTCAGTTACTGGTAGCGGTTCTGGTTTCCTCCTGGCTGTGGGCCTAAGTAATGAAATCAATACAGACATTATAATCTGAACATTTCAAACATTAGTCAACAGCACAGTACAGTAACACAGAGTATGAGAGATCTAAATATTTTATTACCTCTATTCTGTATTTCAGCTAAGATTCAAACACACAAGCATTATCATCATGAAATACATGTTTTTTTTCATGTCTCAGTCACTGAAATCAAAATGTAGTCATAAAATAATAGAATTTAGAAATACAAAATGATTATTTGATTCCACTATGGATCAGTTGAAACTTTGTGGTGAATGTAACAATACGAAGCAGCAATGCAAGAGTGTGCAAATGTTAAACACTGTATAAGTCTGTAAAAGCAACAACAGCTGGATTTATATAAGCCATGGGACACTGTACTACCTGTCATCAAGTGAAGACATAGTGGAGGACAGATAGAAGTCTGGCTCTGGTTTCTTGCTCTCCTTCATCCAGCCATTGCCATCGCTTGAATCTCCCCAGCGTGAAGAGAAACTATCAGACACATCTGTTTGATCGTCAAACCGGGACATGATCCTGAAGTGACAACAAATTCTGATTCATGTCACAGCTGGGAAATCAGCAAATGAACACTAACCGTCACCATCAACAGCTGGAGAAAACTGGTTAAAATTCAATCTTCATCTGACCTAGAGGTGAAGGATCCTTCATCGTCATCTTCCTCGGTGTACCGCCGCCCTTTTTTGGTCTTTGCCACCAGTGGAGTCTCCTGCTGAATGATGTGCATGTCTGATGTCACAGAGTGAGAAACCCCGCTACAGAGAAGAGCAGAGAGGGAGTCAACATACACAGGATCAGATACAGGATCGCTAATATTTGACACGTCATCATCATCATCACCATCATCATCGTCGCCAGTGTGGCCATACCTCCTCATACCCAAACCCATGCCCAGTCTCTCAGCTTGCTCCTTCTTCTTCCCCTCTAATCCCTTCAGCTTCTGCTCCTCTTTTTTCCTCTGCTGCTCAAGATCTTTATAGGACAGTCGCAGGGATGGAGCGCTGAGAAGGGAGAGGGGGGAGGAACGCAGATAAGTTAAAAAAACAAAAAAAAGAAAGAAAAAAGAAGAAGAAACAGAAGGGGAGTACAGGAGAAAATAAACAGGTGATCCAAAAGTAGCAGCTGGGTCATTTAAGGACGGTAGTTTTTGCTGAGATAAACAGTTTTGAGGGACGAAACTGAAACCTCTGATCTCACCAAGGAGGGTGCAAAAAGACTCCTCCTTTTGGATAAACAGATGAAAAGTGAGACTGAAAACACATAAAAATCATAGAGCAAAAGACACGTACAGAGATTCCTCAGGTTCGTTAGTCTTCTTGGTAGTCGCGGTGATCTCCTCTTTCTCTCTCATTTTGTCAGCAGCTTGAGCCTTCTTCTCCAGCTCTGAGAAGCTCTGGCTGCTCACCTTCTGAGCACCCAGGCCACCCTTCTTAGAGGCCAACTGTGAGCAAGACACATTTTAAACAGATCACAAATATGCAGTGATACAATGAGTCTGCTCTCACAAGATTACTTTGTACATACTGTTTTCTTGGTGGCGGCTGGCTTCTTCTTGAGAAGAGAGGACGGCTCTGGAAAGATTGAAGGAGAGTAAAGTTACATATCTCTAAGATTCAATATGACTCCAAGACAAAAACAAGGAAAGTAGAAAAGGAAACAGACGTTTATGAAGAATATAAACCAACCTGGGTTTGCTTTTGGAGAAACACCCAGCATGTCAACACTTGGACCCTCCTCTTGATTACCTGAAGTTTAATGGATATGAGAAGCCACAGAAGTGATGTTGGGATAAATACACCTAGATGCAGTTTTGTGATTGTTCTGTGTACTTCATTATTCAGGAGAAACAGTGAATACCATTTTTGTCTTCATCGTTTCCTGGGGTCGAACTCTTCTCTGATGTGGAGGCACTGAGACTCATTTTGGCCATGTTCAAATTTTCAGGGACAACCTGAGCACAAAGCAGAAACACATGTTAAAGTAACAGTGTATCCCATGTGCAGATAAGCAGATTTAAGGATGAGGACACTTCTTTACCTGTGAATGGAGACTGAAGAAATCCACCTGCTTGTCCTCTGGTGATGTTGGTGAGAGAGGAGCCTGACTGTCAAGCCACAGCTATAGAGAGGAAGAGTTTAACTGATCTGTGCACTCCCATACACTCTTCTAAGGAAGTGCGATGAGTAAAGATGTTACACACAGGAAGACAATTTATCTTTTACCTCAGTGCCGTGGCGTCTGGTCGCTTGCGTGGCTAAACTTTTTATCTTCTCCCTGTACAGCTGAGCAGCTCGACTGTTGTACTTGGTGTTGGCAGCACTGGATGTGCACCCATGCTGATTGAAAAAGCCAACCTGCCATAGGAGGGTCAAGTTAGATAAACACAAACAAAAAGCTTGAAATATAATCTGTCTCTATTGTGCTGATCTTTTGCCGTCAAGTACTCACAGCACTGGCATTGCCTCCCACTTGCATACATCTTAGCTGGAACCAAGACCAATTAAAATCCAGCTCAGTAGACCTGTGCAACACAGAAATATTTAGAGTTTAAAGAATCAGATTGTGACTGGCTGAACTTTGGAATAGTACAATAGTTTTAAAATAGTTTTCTCAGTATTGATTATTCCAATTGAAATTGTGTTGCTTTTCTAACAGGTGTTGGCTTTCTCTTTTTATTCTGTCCAGATGCTCATGTGTTCGTTCACACTCTGCATGGTTGATACTTTATGCTTTAAGCTTTCAATGTGAAGTAAAGTTCTGAAAGTGATTAATTAATAAGCCCTGCCTTACCTGATGAAGCTCAGATGTACCCCCAGAGACCTGTGAGTCCCCGAGCAGTCTATACATAGGAACACACCGTAGGTGATGCTGGCCCAGCTGGGGTTTTTAGCTGAACAGTCAAAGCAAACCTAGGGGAAAGAATAAAGGTTATAATGGGGCTTTATCTCATCTTCTTTAAACCCGGGAAATTGACATTTCAATGTCTGCGTCCTATATCTGCGCCATTTCAAATCCATAAGTGAGACGTGGAAGCAAACAAAGTGAACGGCGGGTCATCGGGAGTGCACGTTACCAGTGAAGTCAGCCACTGACCCTAACAGCTGTTCAGGAAACACGCTCAATTTCGCTATAAAACCAACTGTTACTGGTACAACAACTAGCACAGTATCTTTGTGGTTAACAATTGACATGTCTGTACTGCTGTCTTGCGTTTTTATTTTTTTATATTTTTTTTTTTACGTGAACAGTGGGAAAGTTGAGCCCTGAACAAACACGGCTAATGTCAACTGTCAAAAAACAGCTAGCTAAACTGTCAGCCACTCGGCATTACGTTACGTTATAGTACGTCTGGTTACAGTCAAGTTTTCTCACAGTTTATTCTCTTACACGTTACCAGAACATAATTGAAGACATTTATTTTTTAAAAACAAAAACAGTTTTTCAACTTGACATTGATCGGTTAATGTAGAGATGAGCTGGTAAGTTTGAAGCTAGCCTCGGCGTTTCTCAAAGTGCGACGTGTCAGGTATCTAGTTTAGACGACTTCCTTGTTAAAGAGCACAGACCGTCTACCGTGAAGAAAAACCTCACCTTATTGGTGGGAACGGAGCGCAGCCGCTTGAAAATGGCAGAAATGTCCTGTTTGCTGGGCTCGGACATGGTTCTGCCTGTTGGTGAAGTCTGGTGGTGACAGGAGAATCGTTAGCTCTGTGTTTTTCCTCAATAATAACTGAATGCGACACGTCAGTTCGGGGAAACATCATGGTCGACCTCTGATTGGATAAAAATGCCCCATGGTTATGTTATTGTAGCAAGGGCAACTGGGTAATGTAGTTTACTCCTATATCCATGTACACAGGTTACTGAACAGTGGTTGAGGAGTTTGTAGATATTTTACAGGAGGGCACACATATATATATATATATATATATATATGTATTTGCAATTACTTTTCCCTGATGGAAAAATACTAAATTTAACAAAACATACAAATTGTACATGATCCACAATAAAGTAAGTACATTAAGACAACATGCATAGGCAGTTGCTCAGGAAAATATTATTATTCCTCTTAAAAACTTGGTTTAAAAATGTATCCATTGCATTTTTCAAATTTAACAAGTGCTGTATGTGTCACATTGCATCTTCACACATGCAAAATGTACATAATTACCATCATCAGCACAAGTGAAAGGTGTATCAGTAATAAAAAAAAACAATATCCTTTTCCCCCCACAATAAATTCATTTATTATGTTGTGGGACAACATTTACAAACCTTACTGTGCAAGTTGATGACAACATGCCCTGAAAACATGGCAAAACATCTCCTTCTTCATTATTGTTAAAAACAACAATCATAACAACAATCATCTTCCTCTTCTGCTGCAGCTGGAGGAATCAAATAACATTTGTTTCAGTGATTTCAACAATACATTCACTAGGTAATGAATTTACAGCTTGCACAAGCAAAAAGCCTGCAGTCCAGCTCTGCAAAAATGCAGCCTGATAAAATACTCAATAATCAAAACAACTGTTAAGGTTATGAAATCAGGTGTATTTATTCACGTCATAGCTCCTAAGAGAAAATCAACAATTATTCACACAGTATTTGTCGATTAACTCAGTGAGTGTGGCCCTTTATGAAGGGGAAAACGAATCATATTTACAAATATAACAAAATAAGAGATTCGAGGGATATTTTTGCATTTGACATTCAATTAATGTACAAAGTGATTTTCAGTCACAGCATTCCAAAAAGAGAAGAACAAAAGCACTTGTGGCATCATAAATTAACAATCAATTTCCAACTACATATCATCAGATCTTGATGCTTAATTTGTTCTAATATGTTTAATCCAAGCTATTTACATGCATGTACGCAATACCATACTTGGCTGTGGTTTTATTGCTATAATTTTTTGTAATATATAATTTCCAAAAAAAAAAAAAAACACTAAAATTTTCTCCCATAACTTTGAATTTGCCAAGAAGCGAGAGAACTAAAACACGGGAGGTTCAAGTGAGATAAGTGTTTGTGAGAATCTTTCAGTGTTGCATGGAAAAGGAAAACAGAGCATTATCTGCAACAGAAGGGAGAGAGGCTTCAGGACAGTTGTTCAAGGCGTTCATGGGTCAATGGTTGTGAAAACCTGACATCAGCAAAAGTGAACAATAAACAGGTGACAAAATAAAATAAAATAAAATCAGTGAATATACATTCAATTGCAGTGACTAGAGGAAACCTAAACCCACTGTGAGCTATATGATGACCATGTCAGGATAAGGCTCTAATGGTCTTTATCATTCCTTATGAAAACACTCAGAACAGTTTATGAACTGAATGGAAAAACAAAAAACCCTGAAAGGAACGACAGAGCACTAGTTTAAACCCAACATGTCAAGTTAAACCTGACGCAACAATCTCGATATGAGGGCTTTTTTTTATGGTCCAAATGATCAAACGTTTGTAAAACATTTATGGACTGGACTCTAACAGGTAGAAATGATTAATTGTGGTTATAAAAATGAATTCATAGTGGCTTGCATATTATACTAAGACTGCATGGCTAACATTGCAAGCCGATTTGTCATGACTGTCATCCCAGTGTTTCATTTGAACAACATATAAATTCACACACAAAGTTCATTGAGTCTTATCTAATATATATACTTGAATACCTATTATTTTTGTAACAGCATAAATGGGATTCTAAGTAACATATTTTACACTGACAGCATTTTTTTCTCTGTGATCTTCTTTGCCTGGAATCCTCTGGAAACCTGTGGTTTTTTCCCACCTTCGTTACTACGAGGGTCAAAGCAACAATATCTCAGGTGGTCCTTTAATGATCTGTCATCTCTCCTCTCTGGCCAATCTCCTGCTCCAGTCCCAACAGGGAGAAGAGGGGTTGAAAACAAGGCTGAGCCTCCTCTTTTTCCCAGCCGCACTGTCATTTTTCAATAAACTACTCTCTTCTTTCTTCACATTTCATCTGTGATAATTCATTACTGGATGGGTTCCACATAGTTAGCAGGATAAAGGCCGGTCTCTCCCTCTTTGAGCCGGCCTTTGCACCAACCCTGATCATCTTCCTCGCCAATTTTGGTAAATTCATCCCCTGCATTAAGGAAAGGAAACAGATAAATACTAAATACTTGTACAGGATTGAAAGAAATTTTGCAGTTTTTGCTGTCGTCTGATTTTACCTGCTTTGAAGCTCAGCTCATCCTGTTCCTGCCCTTCGTAGTCGTACAGGGCTCTGACCGGAACAGATACCACCGGAGAAGTGGGCTCATCCTCAAATGGATTCCCATCGCCGTTGGCAGAGAACGGGTTACCACTTGTGTCTTCATCCGACCAGTCAGGAGTCTTCTCTGTACTGCTCACGCTGGATAGACAGGTAAGAAAACAGCCATTCAGAAGATGCATTTTCATGTGTATCTCAGGACGTCATAAATCAACAGAACAATCCAGCATGCCAGGCAGAAGCAGGAACAAAAGTTCAATGTTAGAAAAGCGAGAGAGAAAAATAAATACAACACCAAGTAAAGTACAAAACAGTACAAACAAACAAACAAAAAAAAAAGCCCAAAAAAGGTTTTGTCAGATCCATGGACAGCTTTGTGGTTTTTATCCTGAAAACAATGTACTAAATAAGTGGAGAACATGCTTGTGTATGATGTCAGTGCTACAAGGCAGGCAGCTGCTTCAGGCAACATGACAAGATGATTTTAAAAGTTGCTTTCGATGCCACTTTAAGATCAAGAGCTGGAAGTGAAAGTGCACACGATGCCAAGGTCGGGAAATGCAAAACAAAACAACAAGACGACATTTCAAAAAGAAACATGAAAAACACGGTAACAAGCAAAGACAAATCACATTTTGTGAATGCATGATTGGGGTTTAGCCAGAGTGGCCAGCAGAGGGAGCCACTTGAACACCAGAGAGAACTCGGCTTCAACAGATGAGAAATAGTAAATGCACATCAGCACACACATAAATGATTTACAGTCAGACCTGCTCACTGCTGACAATCTGTCCACACTGGTTTAAAGCTGAAACAGCTGTGTTATAAATTTGTATGTGTGTTTCTTTTGATGGTATACTGTATGAAACTAATTCAAATAACCAGTGTACATAAACAGCTGTGTGAGTGTTTCAATATTCAGATCTGACTGTAAGACAGAAATATGTTGGAGTTCCCACAGCAGACACATGCGCCCCCATGCGCATCACGTGTGATGTTCTGCAAGTCCTGGCGCTGTTAGGCGTCAAGGTCAGACACACAATGGCTTTGTGCGCAATGCCATTCCAGTGACCATGCAGAGCAACACAACAACCTGCCACCTGATGGAGGAGAGAGGGATGTGAGGAGGAAGGCAGCACAGAGACTGAGACAAAGTAACAACGGGAGACGAGGGAATGAATGAACATCCACGACGTAGCAAAAGGCAGAAGAGGAAGAGGCGACAAGATTTTTGCGGGTGGGTGGAGAGGAGTTTTCTCCTTGTTCACCAACGTTTTTATTTCCTCTTTATTCACACTGATGTGGTTGACTGTGGTCTGCTCCTCCATGGCCATTTCCTCTTCCTCATCCTCGTCATCTTCGAACGGGTTCGAGCCCGCTGGTGCGGTTTTAGTGGGCACAGTCAGGCTGACAACATGGGACACATTGAAAGATGGGTTGTTGACATGAACACATGTAAAGACACAATTTTGACAAACATGACCTGAGGACAAAGTGATGCTCTGATACACACTCTATTATTATTATTATTATAGACATACACAGTGATGCAACAGTTGCATACAGATGTTAACACACCATGTGATCTGACATTTCCATTAACATATCAAAAACACGCAGTGCAACTTTACTTGCAATTGTTTAAGTTCTTTAATGTAGCTGCAAACAGCATGCCATGCAAAGTAGTTAGCATAGCATGCTAGCTACGGTTTGCATGCTAAGGTGGCAGTTTTGACTCGTCTGTTTTCGTCTGTTTATACATGTTTATGCTTTATGCATGTATGTACTACACATACAGTATATATATCCAGTATCCAGTGGGACTTTAGCATTAGCTGTGTTAGCAGTGTTTTGGTATAGTAGTATGTACTGTTACAGAGTTCGACATGAAAAAGGTTTTCAACTTAATAATGAAGATAATTTAAGGTTAATTTGTTTCCTGCCACAGTTGATAAAACGGGAGTTGACAGTTTAAAGCTGCATAAATCAATGGTCTCTCTTATTAGAAATGACAGCCCTGGTTTGTCCCAACACTGTCAGTGGAAAACGTGGATATGAGCCACAGAGCCAAGAAAAAAAGAAAACAAGTCCGACAGGTGCAGCAATAGTAAATAAAAGTGGGTGGGACTTGATGAAGTTAAATGTGGTGACAGATGAGCTGGTAATTATTGTTCTTCTCTGTGGTAATTACAGTGAGTGGCACCAACATGGTATTACCATCAGTGAACAAAACAACTGGTTCAGCCGTAACACAGACAGAAAAGATGACACTGCTGTGTCTTGAACTTGAATGTGCGAAAACTTGCAGCTCTCACACCCCATAATTAAAACAAAGTAAGAAAAACATTGAGAAGACACTTCCTGAGTGACATATATCAGAGTGACTTGTGTAGGTGCAAACTGTTTCTGAAAGAGTCATTAGGGCCATTTTGCCTCCTACCATTTTGACTTTCCACATCAAGGAGCAACATTTGCACTAGAGCTGTATCAAAAGGAAACAGAGGGTTTCAACTCCCTGTTTACAGAGTTACTGGAGCGTGAATGGCGGTAGTTATCAGTTGGCCCTCGAGAGGGTGAAGCTGAGAAATGTGAACACCTTTGTTTGAACAGTCATGCCATGCTCCCTGAGCTTAGCCTGGGGAGTTATTACACCAAACACTGCTCTACTAGGCAGCTTGCACAATGTAACTTTGGATGGTTTCAGTCAACAAACAAACTTGACCTTATAACAAAAACCAAATTATTTAAACAGTTCTATTACTGTTTGATCCTGAGGGTGTTTCAAGTGTGTTCATTCAAGCTTCACACCTCAAATGAGGGAAAACCCAATGAGGTGATGATAGGTTGATAAAAAAAAACTTGGACTGACTGCAATGCTGAACAACAAACAGCTGAAACCACAATCAAGAGAAGTCATCGTTTTTATATCTGACCTTAACTGAGAGCACTGTGACTGTCGACAAACAGGCATGGGAATCTAAATGGTATCATATTTACCCTTCACCACCCTGCACCGACACACACACACACACACAGTTTTTTCATGGGCGCCATTTTGGATTAGTGTATAGCTAGACTTTTTGACTTGTCACTTTTCAAGTCTTTGAAAGGAAATTAGCCAGAGTTCAAAGCCATGCACAGTCAAATACAGCAGATGTCATCGGAAGCATCGGAACATATCAGTTTCTGGTCCCGGTCCCGATCCCAGTCCTGGTTCCGGTTCGGGTCCCGGTCCCGGTCCCGGTTCGGGTTCCGGTCCCGGTTCCGGTTCGGGTCCCGGTCCCGATCTCGGTCCCGGTTCCGGTCCCGGTTCGGGTCG
>OMNW01030678.1:0-10168 GCA_900303245.1 Selene dorsalis | reverse complement strand
TATGTCCCAACCAATCAAGAGCACACAGTCTGACCAATCAGCTGTCTGAAGACTGAGGTCAGTTGATTAAATGAGTCAAGCCTGGCATGTTGCTGCTGCTGCTGCTGCTGCTGTTTGGTCGGTCGGTTGGAACAAAAACCTGCAGCCAAGGCGGCGGCCCTTTGTGGAACGACTTGCGTTTGCATCAGGAAAATTAAAAATGAAACAGAGTTCAGGATTATTTAATAAATCACATGACTATAGAAAAACAGTGTGTGAACATATCATGAGTGTGTGTGAGTAGCTGCAGGTTTCTAATCTGAACGTTGGTCTGATGTCTTGACTTAAAGCTCTATGTGATTTTTGATATGTGTCTTAGTTTAACACTGAGATTCCTTTGTTTACCATCTGTCTGGTTAATGATATTGCAATTATTGAAAAATGAATGTGTGTGTAGCTGTGTGTGTGTGTGTGTGCAGGATCAGTATTCTAATGAGGACAGACAAAAGAAGTCTGTAGCTCAGAGCCAATTGGACAGAGAGGGGCAGAGCATCAGAGACAGAGAGCCGGAGAGAGGGGAGTGAGGTAGTTGGGGGTGAGGGAGGGTTCAGGCTGGTGGCAGTCAGCGCCTCAGGCAGGGTTTTTGGGGTCAGGCCCCCCCAGACGGCCACACAGCACCCCCCTCTCCTTCCCCCCCTGGGCCCCGAGAGGGGGGACACCAGGACCACGCCAGCCAAAGGAGGGGCACTCAATTAGGGCAGTGTTCAAAATTTTAGCCTGGTGCTTCAGAGGAGAAGGCCACCTGATACCTATACACCTCAGAACCCCCCCACCACCACCTCTTCCTCCTCCTCCTCCTCCTCTTCTCTCCAAGCCGACTGCTGATTGACACACACTCAAAGGTTCACAGAGTGGAAATGATCCCGATACTTAACATTACACTACAAAATATTCTCACTTTTCCGTTGAATTTATAAGAACGACAGGACACTACACATCCCCGTTATAATGATTAAGAAATATTAACCAGTTTATATAAAGATGGATTTTTTACTGGACTCCAGACTCACAACAATACAAGTCTTAAAAGCTGAGTCTAAACGTGGCTGAAGATTTTGCACAATAATCTGTTTTTGGGCTCGACCCGTTACGGACCGAACCATTTTTTTCAGGCTCCTTCGATTCAGATTATTTACAAGTTAAACCACAGCAGTTTACAGACGTCCACATGGTGGAGCTTTTGGATCCAGATGTGTTTCCACAACATCAATAAATGAGTGTGTTCAATATCTTTCTGCCTGTGTCGCTCACAGTGACGTTCATAACTGTTGTGTCAGAGACTTTAACATCAGCTTCACATACTGTTGATGTGGAGATGGAAATATTCTGTTGTATTTGCTTTGGCCTGTGTGTTATATCTCTGAGGTGCTACTGAGTGTGTGTGTGTGTGTGTTTGACTGTTGCTGGCCAGTTTCACACGGTTGCATAATTAGCCGTAGCATTAGCATGCCTAACATCTCAGCTGCTGCTCTACAATACTCTCAGGAAGAGGCCTGTTGAAAATCCTCCCAGTACCTGTCAATCTCTCTCTCTCTCTCCCCTCACACACACACATACTACACACACACTCTTGCTACCTCTCTCGCCCGCTCCCTCTCTTCCTCGTGTGTATGTGTGTTTGTGCGTCACTGGAAAATGCAGCTATATTCAGCAAACATTTCGACTTATGTATTTCTCTTTATCATCTTTTCTCAGATATGTATCCCATCATCATTAAGAGGAAGTGGGCGGAGCCAGAGCAGGATCCAGGCGTTTGCGGCGCTGTTAGGCTTTTTTTTTCTTTTTTCTGTTGCATGAGATTCAGTGTAATTAATTGGTTCTTCTGGGGGTCAAGTGGTTTCATCTCATTTCAGTCGCCTTGTACATCAAGCAGCCATGTCTGCACCTGTTTCCTGCTCTCAGCAGCTGCCAACTGGGCCTCCCCAAACCACTATTGATCCCATCAGATCACGCACACACACACACACACACAGACACACAGATTTGAAATATCTGCTAATTAAATTTTGCCAGAGATACATTGCCTTGAATATTACACAAGTCAAACAGGGTTCATCCTAAACTTGTTTATTCATCCAGCTCCCTGTCTCTGGCTGCAGCACGTCAGGTGGAGTCAGGTGGAGGTTATAAGAATAATGAACATTAACAGACGTGATGCGTGAGGTACGTTTAACGCCGGAGACGTTCAAGAATGCACAGAGGTTTTTAAGATTTGTATCAACCCCACTACCAAAACATCCGATCTGAGGCTGGATGCAGGTTATAGGTAACTCAAGGTCACCTGATCAGCTGTGCACAGTCAGGCAGAGCATGTTTATCCTGTTCAACATGAATCCTCAATCAGCAGCTGGATCCTTCAGTTACACATCTGTACTGTACATATGGTATTTTTTCATATAAACATGTCCGTAGCTGGACTCGAACTGGGGACGCTGTGGTGATGCCGTTCTTCGAACGTACATCCTGCAAAAACAAATGAATGATGAATAAATATTTTTTCTAGATTTGAAGCAAATACTTTTTTACACTTTGCAGAAACTTGTGTCTATTTTCTTTATAATTGGGACCAAAAAGGAGAAAAACTGTCAAGGAATTGTTATGAAGTTATTAGAAAATATCAGATCCAACAGATAAAGTGTTTCCTGAGGCGGTACAGTTCAGGGTTTTTTTTTTCTGTTTTTTTTTCACCTCCTCATCTTTTCTTGGCTTTTTTATTCGTTTGAACAGAACTTGACTTTTTACTGGCTGTAACTCCAGGCACAGAGAACCTGCAGTTAAACTGGGCAGGTAATGAGTCTGAGGAGATTTGTCCAAGGACACTTCAAGTACCACACGGTCACACTTCACGTCCATATGCACACACACTCTGAATGGAAAAGGGGAGGGAGGGAGGGCTTGGTTGTCCCACAGCAGAGGCTCCTGAGAAGAGGCCTTCTATTGAGCTCTTGACAAAAGGTCTCACTCTGAGGTTAAAGGTTAAGAGAGGCCACTTCCGACCCGCTCTGAACTTTCCCAGCATTCCTCGGTTTGCACACATTCCTCCAGGACGACTGATGAAGGACTCATCCTCAGAATTTATGGATGTTTACGGCTGCTGTCTTTTCATTTTAATAGATAAAATATATTCTATAATCAGTGTTTTGTACGGTGGCCCTGAGAGCTCAACACACTGCAGCTTCAGAAAACAACTTCATCACCTGTTTCAGGGGACACAAAAAAGTGATGAACCATGGGACACGCTTTTCTTCAACGGCTCTTAAACGTTACAGTTTTACAGCACGGCGCATGACATCTCCATAGCCACAGTGCTTGCGGGACAGACTCATCTTCAAGCCAGCTGCAGTTTGCTTGAGCATTTAAAGAGGAACTATGCAGGATTTTTACCTTCATTAAACAGCTTCAGAGTCATTGTGATGGTTACATACATGACTTGTAACTTGTTACAGGGAGAACTGAGGCTCTCCGTCTTCCACCTGGCGTCACGAATCGTTCAACATCAGTGCAGCACCTGGCCGTCGAACTGGTGTCCCAGCTCTCGTCTCTATTATTTTGATCTGTATGAACTGGATTTTGAACCAGTTCTTTTTAACACTGTCTATAATAAGTGACAGAATGAGACGAGCTGGTTTCAGCACAGAACATATCAATGGGATTATCAGAGTGTTATCAGTGTATCCACATGAATATTTGTTCAGTATCGTAGCTGAACACGTAATGAGCAAAACTCCATGAAGCAGCTCTGATTTTTTTTTTCTTTCTCCACTCTGAATCAAAAATGACACAGAAAAATAAATTCCCTTAAAAGTTGTGTTTACTCAGACCCTCCGAGTTAAGACGAGTAAAGTGGTGCAGAGCGAAGCCGACCTTAATTTACCCCCACAGGGAGAGTTGCCAGTGATAATAAAAAAGAACAAAACTAAAAAAAAAAGAGCTTTAAGGGGAAAACATGTTGATTATTGTCAGGTGAAAACTTCCTGAATGCCAAAATTCATTCTTGGACTTCGCTTAGAGATCTGTGTTATCCCCCTGATTGATCCATTGATTGATTGTTTGTTGATTTAAGTGCAGGGTATCCATTCAGCTTGAACTTGTGTGTTGATTTACAACGATCGCACCCAAATTACGCATCCGCGGACCAGGCTTGCGACTGCCTTCTGGGTACGTTTTGCTTAGTTAAGGGAAGCTAAAAAGACACAGGTCATTAATTCATCGGTGGGATTTGTGTGAGATTAGCCAGCAAAGGGAAAAAATCAAATAGTGGGGATCAATTCCAAATGAGGAAAATTATTCTGGCATCTGCTACTCATGAAAATATAATATTATTCTTTCTGCATAGAAAAGACAATTTATGCAGTAAAAAGTCATTAAATTAACTTTCTAATGAAAACGAGAAGTCAAATCCCCCGAAGAGCCGAACCACCGCCAGGAAGAAGGAGCCGTGTCCGAGGGCGACTGAGCTGAACAAAGAGGACGTCGAAGGGACACAAGGGGACAAACATGGTCTTATCTTACAGTGTCAGGGCTCAGTCACAGGGAGAGGGCAAAACTGGTATATGATCAGTATTGCACCAGTATTTATGTATGTGTAGTTGAGGCACATCACTGATGCTCATTAAAGAGGAACTACGCAAGTCTGATCGCTTTTCCTCCTCCTCCCGGCCATGTGCATTTGTTTTCAAAGAAGCCGGTGAGAAAGCAATAAATGGAGCGGTGGATGACGTTATATTTATCATATACAATGTTAAGATGTGTATATTTGTGTAGCCTTATCCCTCATAAACAAGAGACTACGGGTTACAGGGTGCGTTTGTGTCACAGTGCCACTGAGACGAGAGCTGAGAGGCTCTGATGTTGCAAGGTTGGTTTTTTGGCCAAGAGACGCCAGGTGGAAGACAGAGAGCCTCCGTTCTCCCTGTAACAAGCTACAGGTCATTTATTAAACCATCACAATTACTCTGGAGCTGTTTAACGAAGGTAAAAATGCAGCATAGTTAAGTTAAGCTAAAAATCCTGCAGAGTTCCTCTTTAAGTTGTTTGCTGCTATTTGCACAGTCGCAGTCAGGAGGAAGCACACGCTGCACACACACCTTTACAGGAGGTTTTTGTATTGAGGATTGATAATCAGAGAAGGTCAGGGGTCAGTGTTGAGGAGCGCAGGATTCAGGTCAAAACAACAACTGTGTGGACGAGAGAAAATCTTTCAACCTGTGGCCTGTTACACTTTCTTGTGGAGCGCTGCTGCACCTGAATGCCCTGCTACAGACCTTTGAGTCCTGATGCAAAGCATGCTGGGATGGAGAAACTCTTAAATTAGAGATTGTCAGGTCACACACACACACACACACAAACACGCAGGCATGAAAAACAGCACGACGCGTTTTAAAGCTCATCTGCAAACTGATTCTGTCAGGGAGACTTAGTGACGTGCGGCTGCCTCCTACAGCTTTCCTCCATAACGGCGCCCGGTCGGCATCGGCATTGTGCCGTCCACCAGGGAGAAGGAGAGGCGGCGGGCTCTAAATAGAGCCTCCCTCGGTTAAATATTAACACTCGCCTTCCTCTGACAGAGAGCAGCCCGCCATGTCGCCTTCCATCTCCACCACGGGGAGATGCAACACAGCATAGCACTCAACCACACACACACATGGACACAGCACAACAGTGTTGACGATGCACATACACAGAGATTAAGTTATATGTGCTCTGAAAGCTTTAAGGCATTATCAAAACTTTTTTATAATCACTACATCATCTTCTTTTAAAGCTGCAAATCACCTAAATGCATAATTTTTGCCGACAAATATGAGAAAAAGAATCAAATTTTAACATGAAACTTGTGCAAAAAGTCATTTTTTCCACAAAGAATAAGAAAAAACATCTGCTGTCAAACCATCATGTGACAATAAACATCTCCACTGCACAGGCAGACTAATGCAGTGTGATGTGTGAGCAGCAGGAGGAGCCTCAACTCTCTGCAGGTTTTCACTATAACCCACAGTATCGGTGTAACCTCTCAACAACGCAGGAAAAACACACACACACACACACACATATGTTCAAGTATTCCCAGGGAGCAGGGTGGCCTTGGTGGAGGCAGAGATGTTGCGTGTGAGGAAGTGACAGGTGATCACGCTCATTAGGAGGAGAGTTGATGGAAGAAGGGAAAAGAAAAGAAAGAGGAGGGATTGACTTATCTGACAAGTGCAAGAAAAGCAGTGTGTGCAATATGACACGTCGCACCAGAGACCTATTGAACACACGGCGCTGTTTTAAAAAAACGATGAAGATCCATAGCGGCTCCCCTGAAAATCCTGGAGATGAGATACGAGAGTGTGTCAGATCAGCTTCTGCTGGATTTAAATTCATACCGGATGATTCTCTGGTGCATGATTCACGTCCAGATCCGACCTTGGAGACAGTAAGATACTTCAGTGTAGATGTGATCATCTAAAAATCAAGCATGATCGAAGGTGACTGATTATCCTCCTGAGATGTCGCACTCATCAGTGTTGGCCCATCCTGGACACACAGACTTTGTTGTATAGTCTCCATATGGATGTTGTGGTGTTTGGAGGCTCACGGACAATCTCAACTCCTGCAGGAACTTATTTTACATTTTGAAGATGACTTGGGCCGGATATCTTCAAAGACCTCCTTCACACTCTTGTGAATGCGAGGTCTCAGTAACAATGTGAGAGAATCGCTTCAAATTTAATGTCAACTTGTAGATGAAGTGATGCAGAGTGTGATGGCACAAAGGTCAAAAGTCAAAGTCAGAGCGACCTCTCAAAAAGCAGTGATATCTCAGTAATGTGAGACCATGTCCTCAGGGGACAAATGACAAAATTTTGCAGTAGTAACTCTTGGTGGAGCAGTGGAGGGATACAACTGTGAGGAGGTAATTACGGCTCGAAATGTTCTTTTTCAAGTTTGTGGTGACAGCGTGGACATTTTCGGGAGGTTTGATATTGAACCTCTTCTTCTAAGACTCCAGGAAACGGCCGGCCTGCCTGTAGCTGGGAGCTGGGAGATTTGGGACAGTGAGGTGGGAAGACAAAGTATGCTAGGTTCATCTTTAACAAGGGGTTTTAGTTTTCTAATCCAGACCGTATCATCATTTCCAAGCACAGATATAGAGGAAAAGCTTTTAATATGGCATCACAGCAGAAAAAAAAAGAGACTCTTCTAGAGTTTTATCCCAGGTTTTGCATCTTACATTAGTGCTCTGTGTGGCCATAGGGCTGCAATGTGTTGGGAAAAAGTGAATTTGAGAACTAAGCAGAAATCTTTAAAAATGCATAAAAGCAGCTCTAAATGAATCTTGGGATGACACCTGTTGTTTTGTCTGCATCCATTTGCTAAATTAAAGATTAAAATCTCCTCATGAATTCCATCAATAGTCGTGTCCGATAAAATGTATCAGTGGTGTCCAAATGGAGATCAGGTGTTTTTTTCCCTTTCTTGCCGTCTGTCAGTGTTTTCTGTCGCTGCACAAGTTGTCTTAAGCTTAAAGATGAAAATCAGTGTTTATCAGTTGTGAAGAAGAAGAAGTTCTTGCAAGGCAGCAAAACTCATGAAAATTATAGTTAGCACGACCTTTCTGTCCAATCAGAAAAGCTCCTTCATATCCCACAAACGATCCACCTGTCGAATCCTTCACAGACCGACACTTTCAAAAGGTAAATATTAGATTTCAGCTCAGTTGAACAGAAAACAACTGACGACGGGTGATAAAGATGGACCGTCTCATTTCAGTTCAGCTTTTGCGGTCTACATTGTCAGGCCACAAGGCTTTAGTTGTTTTTATATATAAGTGTCTTATTAACAACCTGTAGAGAATTTGAGGTTCCCATCTGTCATTGTTTACAAGGTGACAGCTGTGGATGTGACAGTTATTTCTGATGCGCTGGTGCAGGTACAACAGATAAAGTTGTGTAATCTTTCAATTGTCCATGTTGGTGGTGTGTGTGTCGCCCACGGGCCAGAGAACCTGGAGAACTCAACTGACCAAGAAATGAGGAAAGAAAATAAAAATAAAAAAATAAAAAACTCATCAAACAAAGTGATTAGAATAGTTTTAAAGAACGAGCACTTGAAAGGCAGAAATGCAGAGTCTTGGCATGTTTTCGTGAGGCGGAGAGTCCCACTGCAGGCCTGACCTGAAAACAACCTGTTACATGAAACGAGCCTCGTGCTTCTACACAACCTGTTCACGCTGGATGTCGGTGAATTGCCAGAAAAAAAAATAATAATAAAAAACAACACACCTGAAGATATTAAAGCAGCGGGAGCAGCCTGAAGAGTATCCAGATGAGGCAGAGAGGAAGAATCACAAACAAGCACCAACTTCAAAAAGCATTGTTGGAAACTATCTGTGCGCACACACACACACACATACACACACAGAGTCCGTCATGCAGTAAGGTATGGATCTGGCAGATGTATTACGCCTGCATGTTTAATTCATAACTGTTTTCCTCTTTTTCTGATCAGAAACATGAAAGAGAGAGTTTCGCCTGGAGAAAAAACAAAATGGCTGAACTCATCAATACGCCGACAACACTCGGCTGCCTATTCAGCAGGTGCACGCAGACATGGGAGACGGAAACTTGTGGACACTTGAGGACAGGTTTATTGTTATAATAATGGCAGTCTGTGCAATATTGTTGTATTGGTTTTATTTGTGTTGTCTTATCCTTTTATGTCGGGGTTTATGATTACATTATTTTTATGTTTCTGCCCGGAGGAGAAAAACGTGGCGAATGATAAAAGCTTATCACAGATTCTCTGCATGCGAACGTCTAAAAAGAAACAAAGAAGATCCATATAATAATGATGGATGAGCCAGGTTTAATTCCTAAAGAGGGAAAAGAAAAAAAAAACTGTCCATGATTTGGACAAAGTTTTCTATTGATCATCTTTGTTCCTAAATAAGAGAAAAATAGAGTATAATTCAATAGCTGAGACTCTGCTTCACTGTACAACATTAATACCGAGTGTTTCAGCAACACTTCACAGACTCAAGTAGAAACATTACTCAGTCTTTATTTGGTCTTTTCCTGCTTTTAATTCTCCTTCTGCATCAAAAACATGAACACAATGTGACTTTAATAACTCTAAATCCCTTATTTATCTCCGTATTGTCAGATCCTCACACTGTAAAATATATGACACATTTTAAAACTGTGATTTTTGAGGCGATGCTTCACATCTGTTAAAGACAAAAAAAAAAGAAGAAGAAGAAGAAAAAAAGAAGTCATCCATTTGCAATCACCTCTAAATAGGTAAGAGGTTGTCTAGTTAATAGGGTTTATGCTGCTTCCCACCTCAGGGCATCCGCACTACATGGCTCATTTCTCCTCCTCATCAACATGGTCGTCCACCACCGGTCATAACAACACAGCCTCCTAGAACATTACCTTTATACACACACACAGATACCTATATACGGCTATCTGGTAAGTTTTATAATGTTAATACTATATGTGTCAGTAAAATGTTCATATTTGATTTGTTATATGAGAAACATCTGATCTCCATAAACGTTGTGCTACATAATATTGATATTGACTTGTTTGTGGTTTTGTGAAGATAATCCAGGTAGGTGGGCAGATGGAGTGAGGACCACCCTTTCTGCTACACTTAGAGAGAAGTACTTGTAACTTTCCCCACTAGATGACCTGATGATTCAATGTCCCACCTCAGATTCTTTAAGAAACAAAGTGAAACAATCAGCATTAAAACACACGACTAGTGAAGTGAGGACTTTTTCATGGGTGCCATTTTGGATTACTGTGTAGCTAGACTGTTTGATTTATGTCACTTTTCAAGTCTTTGAAAGGAAATTAGCCAGAGTTCAAAGCCATGTAAAGTCAAATACAGCAGATGTTGTCGGAAGCGTCGGAACATATCAGTTCCCGGTCCCGATCCCGATCCCGATCCCGATACCGGTCCCGGTCCCGGTTCCGATCCCGGTCCCGGTCCCGGTCCCGATTCCGGTTCGGGTGCCGGTTCGGGTTCCGGTCCCGATCCTGGTCCCGATCCCGGTTCCGGTTCGGGTCCCGGTTCCGGTCCCGGTTCGGATTCGGGTTCTGGTCCCGGTTCCGGTCCTACTCCCGGGTCCTGTAAC
>OMNW01030677.1:0-15764 GCA_900303245.1 Selene dorsalis | reverse complement strand
CAAACGACATGAATCAAGGCTAAAGAAACGTGAAGATATAACTACCGTTAGAGTCTTCAGTGTCTTTGTCTTCCTCAAACCAAGCAGTGAAGCTCTTCTGGGCTCAGTGGTGGACGGCAGCTTCTAGGAGGAACAACAAAGTGGTTGCATTTAGTCTTGTTAATAAAACCAAAGATGGCGGTTGACAGTGTGTATGCCTCACGTAGACCACCCAGTAGAGGAAGTAGAAGCACGCAGTCGCCGCCGCTGTTAGCTGTAGCCAGTTAGCTCAGGGTTGAACATGTGTAAAAGTAGAAAAGCAGAAAGGAGTCAAAGGTTAGAGTGAAACAAAGTACAAATTATAGTAAACGTGACGCTTCTGTTTCTCTAAGTAACTAGCGCTAGCAACGGAGTCTGCCATGTGCGTCACTCAGTAAATCACCCATATAGTGAACCGATGCAGCTCCTAAACAAGTTCAAGTGTCTACAAACTGCGAGCTGCATTGGTCTACGATGGCTGACGTACCAAGTGAAACACATGACAGGCCCCGTTGCTAGCACTAGCCACTTAGCTCAAACGAGAACATAAACTTGAAGCGAAAGACCTAAGATGATGTTACCATGAGCTGCAGCTCCTGGCTGCTCACTACACCGAGCTCACACCTCCTGCTCCTGTGGCTTCAGCAGACTGAAGGAGAATTTATAGGCAGCTGCTCGTTAGCAGAAAGAATCACAGCTGTGTCGACTTACGACTAATTGCAGCGCGCCAAACTCACTGAAGTACGGGGGCCCGTATGAGACACAATTCATTCTCACTGTACATTCTAATATGCACAATCTCCCTCAATTTACCTTTAGGTATACATTGATGTTAGCAGACCACTGCTGAACAAATGATACCAAAAAGACAAGTCACAACTTAAGTGCAAAAGTAAAAAAACAATAACAAATCATCATTTGCATGATTAACTTCAGCTCTTTGACTTTTGAGAGTTTGCATACAAAAATCCCAGTAAATCTCAACAATGTTCATATCTCTGATAGAAACAGCTGGACAGAAATAACTGAGTAAAGAAACAAGAGCACAGATTTGTACACTGAGGAAAGAAGGACACGCTGAAAGAGGAATTGCAAAACGCCTAATGGTGTCTAACAAAGAAGTTCACTACACCCTGAAGAGACTGGAAGAAACTGGAAGTTATGATGATAGGAAAAGAAAGTGTGTCTACATATGTATATATATATATATATATATCTGGATACATACACACACACATATGTATGTGTGTGTGTGTGTATATATTTACATGTACACACATACATGTTGTGCCTACTCCAATTATATATTGTGGGTGCTCATATTTACTACAGAGATCAGAATTTAAATTGAATGTTTAACTGTATTTAAAGGAATGACTTGCACTGTGTAAACAGACTGGTGTGGACTGTGGACAATAATAAACAGAGCACATACGGATTAAAAAGTGTTTATTTGGAATAACAAACTCTGATTCGTCCTGCAGCGCTGGTTACAGGAAGAGAGCCGCTCCTCTGGCTGTGGACTGGACACAAAGGAGGCACATGAACTCACTGAGGCTGGGTGACGGTACTTTAACAACGACAGGGATCGGTGTGGCTTCACTTCAGCTCACAGTCGCTTTGGCTCGAGCTCATCATCGAATGTAGTTCGCCTCCAGTGATGTTATATAAAATTAAAGTGTACAATGTCTTCTGCATAGAAAATACCAGTAACATAGAAAGCGTTAGTTCATAACTATGTGAATTTCAGTGTGAAGGCTAATTGACGTCACATTTATCCATGAATGCCATCAATACATAAAGCTCTATAACAATGTTTTCACTATATCTGATGTTCATACATTCAGAGGTTATAACTGCACAACAGGCACGACACATATATCTGTTAGCATCAGGTCACTTCTCACATTTCAAAGTAAGAGCGCTCAATTCTGATCAATTCTCATTTGACATTTCTAATTGTTGCACTGCTTGCGTTCTTCTGAGACTTTTACTTTGAAAGTCAGAGATCTACCTAATTTGATTCAAATGAAGTTTAAAGACACTGATTGTATTCCTCTCTGATACATACTGTGTGTGTGTGTGTGTGTGTACACACACGTTCAGCACTCCCTTGTGTAAATACAACATTAAAGCATTATGGCGAATATTATGGGTTCTCTCCTGCTGCAGCTTGTGGCCGCTCAGTCCGACACACTGGATTCCTGTGAGGCACTGATCTAGAATCAGCCGCCGCCTGCCTCACACCTCACAGTGTGTGTGTGTGGGGGGGGCGGGGGCCGCACAGCAGCACCTATATGGCCATCGTGCACAGGATGAACTGCACACAGGAGGAGGGGGGAGAGAGAGAGAGAGAGAATCAACCACAGGAAACTGTTTAAAGCTTCTCACACACTCTCAACTCACACACAGCTTAACAGAGTGTTTAACAGTGGGACCTACATCATCATACTGGAAGGTGACTGATCCCTGCTGCATGGTATCCCTCCGCTTGAAGTTCTCTGGAACAGCAACAGCAAACAGTTAGGTCTTATCTGCATCACCAGATGTGTCGGCAGCTTGACGTCTCCGCTCCCGCGCATGTGTGTGTGTCTTCCTTACCCGTGAGCGAGCGCAGCTTGACGCAGCACGCCACGTAGTCGTCGAAGAAGATCCTTCCTCCTTTGCTGTAGCGCTTGATGATGCCGTTCAGAGCCTGGGGACTGACGCGGTAGCCTGGGAGACAGAGAGGAGAGGCGCTCTGACTTTACACGTGTTCACCTCTGACGCTGGACACAAACGTCATTCATCAGGTGACATCTGCAACAGTTTGGCTCAGGAAAGGAACAAAAAGAGACATTTTGGAGGATTACATTGGAAATTTAAGGATCAAACATCACTTCAGAAGTGGAAGGAGAGACAACAAATCACTGCTTCGTGTGATATGACAATAAATCCAAGCTGCGGTTATTACAGGCTGTAAAAGCAGTGGATTGAAGAAGGTTTACGAGCTGAAGTTTGATCCTCTGAGCTGCTGGATGAACACGGACCCTGAACTGTCATTCACTCATTTCATCACTTCAAGCGTCCATCTGCCATGGACCGCCTCAAATCTCATTCGCTTTTACCTTCGGGTAAAACATCGCCATGGATCCAACGCCAGATACCAGGGATGTCTGTATGCAGGGACACTCACCCATGGAGCTGATGGCCTGACTCATCTCGTGAGGTTCCACGGTTCCGCTCCTGTCCCGGTCGAACATCATGAAGTTCTGCTTCCAGCCGTTCAGAGCCGTGAACAGCTCCTTGAACTCGTTGAAGCCCATCTTCCCTGTGTAGTCCCTCTGGTCACCGGCTGGTTAAGGCTTTAACAACCCGCTGGCCACATGTTTACAGCTGCTGAGGCCGGAACCTGTCCGGACCGTTTTCCCTTTTGTTTTTCAGTGACACGCCGGGACAAAGGATACGTCAAGCATGGCGATCATGATCCGGCAGGTATCCAGGCTGAAAGCTGCAGAGATCGGTCACAGTCATTATTCTTTAAGTCAGCACAGTTAAAGACACAACGACCTGCGGGCCCACACACCTTGAGGCTAAAACTATCATCTGACTGGTCAGGTCAGGAGACGGAGGTTATCCACAGACCTAATATTTACTCATCTGTGGAACCTGCTGCTAATATGTTAGCTGCAAAAAAAAAAATACAACGCATCATTTGGACCAAAACACACTGAAACAATCCAGTCAAATCAGAGCGCTCTATATAGCTCCATATTTAGAAATCTGAATGAAGGAGAATGAGTTCTACACATCCAAATATCAGAGCATCGCTTCATATGGAAACAGGGAAGTGAATATGATCGTAGTTTTCTCAGTTCCTCCGTCATTTCGAGAAGTTCCTGAATCCGAGAAGCCTTATGAACAGACTTGTTGCTGCGTCGCGCACGTGAAAGCCATACTTACGATTGTAGCTGCCGGTGAAGCCGGCCTGGGTCAGACACCTCTGCAGTTCCTCTGCGTCCACCTCACCGTCCTGCAGGAGAGACACACCGCATGTGTTTCAAGGGGAACTAGAAAAGTCAGGTCACTTTTGCTAACCCTCCCTTGATGAAGCCGGCGACAACATTATAGAGCGTATGTGATGTTCTGACGACGTTAAAGAACGTATGTGATGTTCTGACGTGTATATTTATGTAGGCTTATCTGCCGGGTTGCATGGTTGGTTTTCAGCCGAGAGGCGCCAGGTGGAAGACAGAGAGCCTCCGTTCTCCCTGTGACAAGCTACAAGTCATTTATCTGACCATCACAGTTACTGCAGCTGTTTAATGGAGGTCAATATGTAAAATAGTTAAGGTAAAATCTGGCATGGTTCCTCTTTAAAGCCGCTCTACAGCTGTGGTCTGACTTACTTCCTCTGACACATAAACATCTGGAAGCACTCTGTGTGTTAAGATTTCAACAGACAAAGACAGAAACACAGACATATAGTAATATATGACATGTATGATGATATGTATGTCTATAAATGCATGTTTTATTCTGTTATGTAAAGGAAAGCCTGTTTTTAACTGCATTTGGAAGTAAATACAGCGTTCAAAGTGAATTGCTCTTCGTCGGTACGTGTAGCTTCAGTTGCCTTCGGGGGCCGAGACACAGCGTGGGTTCATTTCTACAGAATGAACTTCAGAACTTTTTCCAGTCGCTGACACTGACAGTGGGTCTCTGAACATTTAGTTCAGAGCAAAAATAACAGAAAAGACATGACGCTCAATATTTCTCACAGTGAGGTGTAAACATCTGGCTAATCAGTGTTTACCGACAGCTAACGGAAGCTAACTAAGGCTAACACGTCCCTCCGAGACCGTGTTTGCACAGCTCAACTGCTGCAACACAACACACACACCACAATTGTTGACAGCCAGTCACAAACGTCACTAAATGTACAAGTCAGTCGTCACGTCCCAGCAGCCACTGGGCCCACAGGAAGCGGTCCACGGCTCCCCTTTTTTTTGTTGTGCTGTGTGACTTTAATGTCACTGTTTAATGTAAGATATTCACAAAAACTCTTTTAACATGTTGTATTATATTCCAAATCTTCTACTGACTGCACAGTATGAAATGTCATCTATAGAACATGCTCTGTTGGAAACAGGTGTGGCAGTATGCACTGCATTATGTAATGTATTAGCTGAAGACATCTCACATCAAGTACTATCAGGTAAATACACAGCCACTATTATCTGAAGTGGCTCCACATTTCTTCCACTCTTGTTCTTGTCCTAACTTGTTGAGCTGGTGATGAGTGGTAAAGGAGACACGTTCACTCTCTGCCACATTAAACAGGATTCTATCTTCGAGTGTGTGAATACAGTAGAGCGCTGCTACTGTCTTTGTACAGTTTGTCTAAAATTAGAGTGTGAAAGTGAAAGCGAGTGTGCGGTGGTGAACGTGGTTTCTGTAAAGGGTTCGTCTTGTCTGAATCACTCTGGAGGAGTGAAGAGAATGAAGCTGCTAACACGCGCTCACCTGTCCGGCTATGGCTGTGAAGTAACCCCACATCGGATCATTGGCAGCTGGTGGTGGGGCCCCGAATGTGCCTGGGTATCCTCCACCGTAGGGGGAAAATCCCCCTTGGGGCCCCGCGCCCATTGGCCCACCCATGTGTCCGGGCATGGGGCCTCCCATTGGACCTCCCATGGGCCCCCCTGGCATTCCCTGCGGGGGCATCCCCTGGGCTGGCATGCCTGGCATCGGTCCGCCATACTGAGGCTGAAAGCATCAATCAACAGTGCTCTGTTTCACATATATACAAATCTGTGACATCACTGAAAAGAAACAATAATAATCATTTCATGGCCTTGTATTCAAATATATATAAACATATATAATCCCTATCAGTAAGAAAGCATATGTACAGACTTACTACATGCCTTAACAGTCAGTTTGAATAGGTTGAACTGTTATTGATTATTACAGATGGTGGAAGAAAAGTGTCCTAGGATCAATCAGCTGGCTGTTTCTTGAGGGAGGGGCTGAACAGATTGATGGCCTCAAACAGAAAGGATCAGTAAGGCCCACAAAACGACTGTGTATCTATATAGTTACATTACACTCCTTGCTATGCAAACCGTGCTGTCGGACAAGAACTCCTTCTGGATTCTGGTTTAGCTAGTGCTATACTCTGTCACGTTAATACAGGAAGAGCATTTTCATGATGGATATTCGATAGAAATGAAAGCGGGAGCGACGCTACAGTGAAAACAGAGAAAGAGTTTACATCTGCCTGGCAACCGGAAGAAAGTAAAAGCTGTCGCTGTACATTTCGTCCCTAACTATTTCCAGAAACGGGAGCCTCGGCTAGCCTTAACTTAGCTAACTTCATGTAGCTGGTTTAACGGTGAAAAAAAGCTTTATCTACTCACCCCGCCGTATCCTGGATAAGCCATCTGGTGAAGCGAAGCGAACAGGTTTTAATGCTTTTACGGTGAGACTGACAAACACAGACTCCCTGTGATAAAACTGGAACTTCCGATAAACCCTGCAGTGAGCGCCGTCGTTACCTCATATCCGCCGAGGCGAAGACTACCGGAACAGCTGCGACTGACGGGGTCAAGGGCCAATAGGGGAAGGAGAGAAGAAAAGGGACACGCCCACCAGCTGTATGTTGCATTCCATACCCTCGTAATTACAAACTTCCGCCTTTTAAACGTCCGTTCAAATACTTGGAAATTCAAATATTTGTGGGGGAGGGACCTTAAAATACGCATTTAGCAAACTTTTTGTTTTTCATTCGTTTTAAATCACTGCTATTGTCGAAGCCAATAAATATCACAATTTGGTAACTTAAATTTAATTTCTCGTTCGAGTGACCGCATCTCTATTTATGCAAGTGACGTCTGTCCAGAGTGTTTTACGCCTGGATGGTAGCACAGGTGTGTTAGACACTCGCCGACTTCACCATGTTGGACTTTAAAACAGCGGTAGATGGAAACGTTGTTCGACTTTTTACGACGCTACCGAACGTTCCATGAACAGAAAGGCCGCTCCGGTTACTACGACGGGGACACGCCCCCTGTGACCAAAGACCTTTGCCCTAACTGGCTCAAAGCCTGACTGACCTAAGTCAATTTTGTTATTTCTTTTGTTTACAACCCCTTCTGTTTTTTTCTTCATTATTATTATTTAATTTCCATTGCCTCTGCAGCCATGACTGTTTCTGCACTGATGAATGCAGCTGTAGACTTCTGTTTGTGCTGAATGTGCAGATGTTTTCTACACCTGTGCATCTAGCACTGTTCAGCCAAGTGGCTGCTACTTTTACACATTTCAGTGCTGAAAAGTTACATAATATACCCTCAAAGGTTTCTCTTTTTTGGCCTCCCTGCATGTCTTTCCATTGGCCACTAGATGGTGCTTTCGAGACATAAAACACCATATTAACTGATGGATATTTCTGTAATGTGAGGATATTAATTGATTGAGGCGAAGGCAAGTCAAAACACTTCACATGAGGCCTCAAAGAAGTTGCACCATATAAAGAATATTATGACTCACTTTGTCTTTGACTTGTTTCCTTATTAGCCTGGACATGATGCTCACAAATCATGTCAGTCTCTGAGATAATCAGCTGGAAGAGAAACTGATCCAAAGCTACAAGGTGAGAATTCAGAGCCATGAAGGCGATTAGAGGAAATGTGCTGTGAACTCAATGGAAAACACATGGGTGAGGTGCAGAGGATGCTGGGAGCTTCCTGCTGAGCCTGAGTGAATCAAGCACCTGTAGGGTGTACGATCACAAGGGTTGACGCTGGGTTAAGGGTCACGGTCAGTCTACGTCCCATGTCTTTATAAGCAATCAGAGACGCATCTCCCTCAGCAACAGCTACATTACAACTTGAAGTTACATCTCAGAAGCCTGTGTTGTTGCCTTTCCACCAAAAACAAGTTCAGCCTTGTTGGGCAACAGCATACACATTAATCTGTATCATATGCCATTACATAGACATCAAATATCTCTTTCAAATGGTGTGAATTAGAAGACTAAAGCACCATAACAACTGTGGAAGAGCATTAAAGACAATGCACTTGGTTTCTCTCCAGTGGTACAGGGATTTGCTTAAAGCGAGGACAGCTCTGGGGTCAGCAGCTGCTACAGTGAACACATGCACACAGAGGGATGTTAACACAGGCCTCGCTGACCCATTTCCAACACCGGTCCACTGAGCCCACCACTGAAACGCCGTTGGGCCCTCAAGCCAAGAATGCCATTATGACGCTGACACGTACGCCACATCTGTTCCCATCGAATCCTCCGTGTCTCTGTTTATCCCTGAGAATAAACACTACACACTTCCCCCTTTCTGGAGGAAACTCACAAGAGCCGGTCAAATACACTCAGCTCAGTTTGTGCCACGTCAAACTAAAGCGTCGGCCGCTTTTGGGGAAGTGATCGCATGTGCTGCACGCAGAAACATCTGTCGCTCGATTGAAGCTGAAATATATGGAAGCCGTCAGAAAATCCAATTCCTGTGATAAGTTTCTTCTCTTGTGTGTGTTTGATCATTTCCCAGCAGCCCCAGCGTCAGGAAGCTCACGAGCCAACAGGCACAAGTTTATACACAAATGACACAATGACAAACGGTGTGTACGGGTGTGTTCATCGCACTCGTTCTTGCTGTGCTCTGGTCAGTTTGCAGTATTTCTGTATTTCATGTGCTTTAGTGAAGTCATCCCTCACTCTTTGGAGATATAAATGAAAAGAAAAAAAGACAGAACATCCATCTCCCTCCGTCTCCTGTATGCTGTGCTGTTTTCATTCACTACCCCTCTTTCCCTTTTCCCCCGCTCTCTCCCCGCCTCCACACGTCTGTCCAATAAGGCCAGGTGTGTTTAAAGTGACACCTATAAACGATTTTAGTTGCGTTTAGTGTCCGACACAAATGGAGGCACCTGTGAAGTGATGCTCTCCAAACAAGCCGCCCCTTGCATTAGGGAAGAGATCCACTGTCTATTTGTTTGCTGAGGATGTCCGGTGCCAGAGGAACAAGTGCACGATATGAGGGGTCTATTCCTCATAAAGGCACGGCTGTGTATTTGTTAAGCTTTTAACAGGCTTTTAGCATTTACCGGGACAGTTTGTACTTTCACCTGTGGCCGGCTGGACTAAAAATAGAGTTTTATTTCAAAAAAGGTTCCTGTTTGATGATTTCAAGATGAAAGAGAAATGAAATTAAATGAAAATAAGTTTTTGAAAGTTTCCACCTTCAAATTGTTACTCATGTTTGGTGCCATCCCATTGCTAGGACCTCGTAGCACAGCATCAGCGCCTCGTGTTGTTATGTAGCATGTTCTTTTAAATCATACTAAATTTAGGGAATATTTGGGATGCGTATAATCTCCTTATTAAACAGACTGACTGACTGACTGACAGGTGGATTTGGTCTTCTGTCAGTGAGCCTTATCGAATCTGAGCAGATCATAAAAGAGGAACTAATAAAAGAAAAGACATGAGTCACATTTAGATGGTACGAGTGACTCACTGAACAAGGCCCCGCGTGTTTCCAGCAGCTGTTAATAGCCAAAAGGTGTTTTTAATGAGGACCATGTTTAGTACTGGCACCTGATAACTTCCATTTTCAGCCACATATATCTACTTAAAGTTAGTTACTTGAGACCGCAGCAGCAAAATGTAGCCTATTAAATTGAGCAAGTGTCAAACAGACGTGTCAATGTGTCATTTCTCCTTCGTAAGTCATAGTCACACTTCCCAAGAAACTATCCAGCTGTCAGATGATGGTTAATTCATGGAAATGATAACTCATGGCGCGTGGGGACCGAAGCCTTCAAAAGCTGAGATAAGGTAGAGACAAGGCACAGCCGTGTTTTGCCACATTGGATGCGGATGTTTGTGTGAAAACATTTCACTGCCAAGGTCAGTTATTAGGGTGTTTTTTTGTTTTTTGTTTCCAAATTTTTGGATTCTACAAAAGGAGCCGTGTCAGCAATTTCATATGGACCTGTAGAAATAAACTGCATGTATGGCCTGCATGTCCGCAGACACAGAGAAATAAGAAATTCACAAATATTCCAGACTATTTTAAAAATACAGACCCTTAGGAAGAGATAACTATAGAGTTAACCAAAAATATTTTTGGATCAAACATTATTCAACATCATTTAATGTCTCATTGATGACCTTTTTGAACTTTTCCCCACTCTTTATATTGTGTATTCCAAGTTAAAATCCACTTATCTCTAACATTGTGTATAAAAACGCCCTTTAGCCCTAATTCTATAGGCTTTTCATTTCCACTTTCTTCTCCACTGACATGTTTGTCTTTGCCTATAACTTACTGGACAAGAGTCAAAGTCTTGAGTCACAGTCTGGAGCTGCCTTGTCCATTTCATGCTCTTCACTCAGTAAACACTGGATCCCCAGCACTAACGCACTGTTAATCTACAGTCCAGACATGTTTTCAAGTCAATCACAGAGGGATATGCAGACACAGATACAGCTGCATGTGGATGTTCTGGCCGTATGAATGAGTGACAGTCTGGAGGAACGGGCGGTTTGAGGAACAGCCTGTTCCACCACACTTCCTCAAAACTAAGTTGACGAACTTTACTCCGCCGTGCGTTTATTGCCTCCACCTTTGAAACTTGACTTGAGATAATATTTAACAGCGGAGCCGCTGTGAGGGGGTTAGAGGTCTCCGCGCGCGCAGCTGAGCGGATCGATGGAGCTGTGATACCCCAGCGGATCTACATCACCTCCCCGCAAAGAGACCCACAGAGCGCGCCCCCCCATCCTCCTCCTCCTCCCCTCCTAAAACAAACAATGGTTGGTGTTTGCTTTGGTCAAATACTCACATGGAGCTTTTTTTTGTTGTTGTTGTTGATGCCTTGTGTGCGCTCCACAGGTTTCCGTCGGGAAGGTGCTCCTCGGAGTATTTGGAGTAGCGGTCGTCGTGATTCTGATCGCGGTGCCCACGGCCATATATCTGAACGGTGAGTCTGTTGTTTGTTTGTTTTTTGTTGTTGTTGTTTTTAACGCCATTCACGTGTTGGACATTAAATGCATCACCTTCGCTCCGACGCCCCTGTCAAACATTTCCCAGACGGTACTTTACGCACGCATGATCCATTTTGGAGCCTTCTTTGAACGCACCACTTCAGAATAGGACACGTGACACAACTATGGAAGTTTCTATTCACATTTAAAAATGACATCTTACTTCTACTGGACACACACTCACGTGTCTTTACAGCTCCATACACACTATGACGATTTCTTGTCATTGCTCCTATTGCTCCATTAATATCTGCTTTTTATGATGTCATATAACATGATAGCTGTGACCTGTGACCTCCGGAGTCCTCCTGCCAAGCTAAGGTGTGTATTGTTGTTGCAGATGACAAGGGGGACCAGAAGCACAGATCCTTCACCCTGGAGGACGTCTTCAACGGCACCCTGAAACCAAAGTCCTACAACCTGATGTGGATCTCAGGTCAGGGGGCGCTTTATCATCAGCAGGGGGCAGGGGGGTTAAAGAGGAGGGAGGGGTGTGGCATTGATTTGTGACAGGTGTCGGGCCTGTAAATGCGTCACTGCTGCTTTATGATGGAGCAGCTGCAATGTTCGGCTTTGTCCTGGTTACTGATTCACTGATGGAATGACCTCTTAAATATCTGGATTATTTGACATCAGAAGAAGAAAACACACACATATAATAATATTTATGAAGATATGTGTGTTTAGGAGGGAGCCTATAATGAATGCCTGCTGCTTTAAGACTATATGAGTCTTTTTTAACAGTGGCAATTTACAGTTTTGATGTTAAATATATAATATAATTCACTGTGGAGGATTTATAATGGCTGCCATGGTGCCAGAAGGTGAAGCTGAATGTCTAATAAATCCATATTTTATTGGACAGTTTAACAACAGCGATGCCTCTACAATAAAGATATACCACCACATTCTAGTAAAAATGAATATATGAATGGAAATTGATTTGTTCTGTGTTTATTAAATCGCTCCCAAAATGATCAGCCAATCAGAAGGGAAGCTGTTACCATTCGCGTGAATACGACTGTGACGTTCCACCGCAGGTCACGAGTACCTCCACAAGGCCAACGGCTCCATCTACCGCCACGACGTGCTGACGGGACAGGTGGCCGAGTTCCTGAGCAAAGACAAGTTTGTGAGTCTGTACGTGGGTCCATCTGAAAGTCCACACACCTGTCCAAGCCAAATGTTAACAACGCCTTCTTGTCCAACAACAGGCCCAGAGAGACGCCTATGACTACCAGCTGTCTGCGGACCGCAAATATGTTGCCTTCATGAGCAACCACTCCAAGGTACACCAAGCTTTCCTCCTCATGTCAACTCGATTGGTATTTAAAGCTGCAGAGTGATCGATTGATGGGTTTTTGTCTTGGTCCCGTTAGATGTGGAGACATTCGTTTACGGCCTCGTATTCGTTGTACAACCTGGAAACAGGGTAAGCACCCAAATGTGAATTAGGATGTCTTGTCTTTTCTTATTCCATCACATTCCTTTCAAAATAAAACGCAACGACGGATCTTTCCTTCAATTCTTTGCAGCACTTTCCTCACTTCCTCTGACATGCCTGATGAGGTCCAGTACTTCTCCTGGGCTCCACAAGGGAACAAACTGGTAAGGCTGCGTTCACACTGACGACTGCTTATATGTACATGACCCCGAGACCCGCTGGCGCTTTGAAGCGGATGATGGATGAGGTGGCTGAGGCGACGGCCTTTGCTGAGTGTGTGTGTGTGTTTGGACTGGCAGGCGTTTGTTTGGGACAATGATGTGTACATAAAGACCAGCCCAGAGTCCCCAGCGCAGCAGGTCACGTTCGATGGGGAGTACAACCAGATTTTGAACGGGATCCCAGACTGGGTCTACGAGGGTAAGTGGCACCAATGGAGTTATTTACACTCGGTGTTCCAGCTTGACTGCAAACAATTGTTTTTGCAAAGGCTAAAACGTATATACAGAAACTCGACCGTTCACCTGAAAGCACAACATTTGCATCAGCGTAGTTTCATCTAACAAAGGCTCCTGGGAAATCCTGGGAATGCTGCGATATCAGTGTTACACAATCCACAATGAAAAGCATGTGTGCTGCCCAGTCGAGGTCGGCTGGAGTTCTTCATGCATGAAATAAAAACCGAGGGACTTTCTAACTCCCTTCCACGCTTCCCTCCCTTCCAGAGGAGATGTTCTCGTCCAATCAGGGCCTGTGGTGGTCACCTGGTGGGAAGCGCGTGGCCTACGCCCAGTTCAACGACACCGAGGTCCACGCCATCGAGTACACCTGGTACGGCGAGAACCAGTACCCCAGCACCGTTTCCATCGCCTATCCGAAGGTGGGATCTCAAGACAGCATCACGGCATCGCTCAAGTGCAGTGCCGTGGGTACTGACTTGTTGCTGCAGCGATTATCATCCTCTGTATCTCACATGCTTTCCCTGTGCAGCCAGGTACTCCTAACCCTGTTGTGAAACTCTTCGTTGTGGACGCAGACAACGTGACAAAGATCACAGAGGTGGTGGTCCCGCCCTTATTTGGCTCAAGGTAACAGCTTGCGATGCGATCTTATCTGTTATTGCAAGAAAATGAGACATAAACAGTGTGGTGAGGGGGAATTACTGTGATCAGTGCTCACAGAGCAGGGAGTTTTCCTCAGCATACAGCAGACTGTAATTCATCATTTTCAGCAGAGTGGTCTGCAGCTGCACTGTGATACATAGTGCTGTCCTTGCTGATACCATCTCAGACAGCCTTACGTGCCTTCTTAGTGAATACACTGTGCTCATGTGTTGATATGTGGGGGCATCGAGGCCACCGATGAGCGACGCGTCACGAATTCCCTCTTCCCTCGTCCACAGAGAGCACTACTTGGCGACCGTTACTTGGGTGACAGACACGCGTATCGCCGTCCAGTGGCTGAGGAGAGTTCAGAACCACCTCATCCTTCAGATCTACAACCTAAATGGTTCCAGATGGGAGCCTGTTGAGGTACAATGTGCGACTGTGAAAAAGCACACAAACAGAAAGTACCGGACGTCAGCTCCTTTATGAGCTCTCAAGGCAAATGGAACAAATAGGACATGGTTACAGCTGTATTGTATTGTTGTATGGGGCGTGTCACTTCTGATTAACAAGTACATTGCTAAGAAATGCAGTGAGATTTTCAAGGCTTTCCGTGGTTAAAGCTGTATGAGGTATATCTATTTTCTTTTTTTTTTAATAGGACTTGGAGGTGAAGAGTTCAGGCTGGATTGGGCGGGTATGTCCACTACACTGTTTAAAAATGAGTCTGGTGAAGGCCAAACGCAACAGTGAATGTATCCAAACCACGTTTTAAGAATCACTTTCACCGCACCCAATTGGAAGACATGATGCACTTTGTTCTAATCTCCTTGTTCTTCCTAGTTCTCTCCACCAGAACCTGTGTTTGCCCCAGATAAGAACAGTTACTACCTGCTGATGAGCGATACCAAGCGCTACAAGCACATCCATCACGTAGTCAAAGTAAGAAGCATCGTTTGGCTACTTCAGGCTGTGGTTGACCGTGACGTGTCACTGCCCAGGTTCAGTGTGATGTGTCTCGTTCATACAGGGAAAAGCTACACCAATCACCTCAGGAGAGTGGGAAGTCATTGACATCCTGAAAGTCACTGCAGATAGTGTGTAAGTCTGGATTATCTGGAATCGCCTTTGACAAGTAAATGTTCCTATTTCATAATATAACACATCTTTATAACCACCTGCTAACACACTGAGCCACAGGACCAGGTTCTCCTCAGGTGTTTCTCTGAGTGTCCTGAAGTCATTCATGTGGACGTTGCACTTCAAAATTGACTGAGACACTTAAAGGAGAAGTTCTGTTTTTTGCAGCCTGGACCTTATTTCTAGCATAAAATACGTTCATTTACTCACCCGAACAACTTTGGTGTAACTCGGAGTCCTTCGGAAGATATTTAGATCCACTCGTGATCCATGTATAGTTGTTCGGGTGAGTAAATGAACGTATTTTTTGCTAGAAATAAGGTCCAGGTTGCAAAAAACAGAAATTCTCCTTTAAGAATCAAACCCATGACTTCTGAGATATCAACCACTCCTCTAACACACTGAGCCACAGGAGCAGGTTCTCCTCAGGTGTTTCTCTGAGTGTCCTGAAGTCATTCATGTGGACGTTGCGCTTCAAAATTGACTGAGACAGTTAAGAATCAAACCCACGACCTCTGAGATACCAACCACTCCTCTAACACACTGAGCCACTGGGTCGGACACTTGGGGGCTCAGTGTCGGAGCCTTTGACTTTTCTCTTTGGCCGCTGAACTCCAAAATTCACATTGTCACGTAAGATTTGAACTCGTGACCTCAGAAACCACAAAGCACAAACCACCTGCTAACACACTGAGCCACAGGAGCAGACACTCCAGATGTTCCTCTGAACGTCCTTCAGTTGTTTGTCTAGATGCTGAACTTCAAACTTGACTGACAGAGTTACAAATAGTTAAGAATAGTAACTAAGGTGGCGCAGTGCATTAGTGTGCTGTCTGGTGTTCCTGAGGTCAAGGGTTCGAGTCTTATAACTGTCTCAGTCAATTTTGAAGCGCAACATCCACATGAATGACTTCAGGACACTCAGAGAAACACCTGAGGAGAACCTGGTCCTGTGGCTCAGTGTGTTAGGGACCCGTCTGCAGAGTACAAGGTTGGGAGTTCGAAT
>OMNW01030674.1:0-16082 GCA_900303245.1 Selene dorsalis | reverse complement strand
TAATGTTTATGTGATGGAAGTCACATAATGGATTGGAAGTTATTTTTAAAGAAAGTTGAATTCAATACACCTATATAATCCTATGAGTGAACTAACGCTGGACTTTTCTGAGGAAATAATGAAACTGTTCAGGAGGTCACGTCACGTGCATCAGATGGAGTTCATCATAGTTCATGAGTTCGCCCCTCAGCTCCAGCTCCTCTGCCCTGCGCTGGCTCAAGCGATCACGTGGTGCCGGTCACATGACGTGAGCGGAAGTCAGCGGCTCAGCCCGAGTGTTTCGGGATCGTCCAGCAGTCTGCTCACAAACACACAGTAAACAGCCGGCTGCTTTCAGCTTCAGATGTATGATTCGCTTATTTATTGACTCCTAAAACGTCGACCTCATGGCTTCGACAGGACACCAGGGCTCCTCAGGTAACGTAGAGCCGACATTTAACATTGAAGTGTCCACTCATTTGTCTTTTCACAACAAATGAGTGGACACTTGTTTTACTCGTGAACAACACTTGTTTTCTCGTCCCTAAGTGGAGCTGTTGTTTTTGTTGAGACGTCCACTGCTCTTGGTTTGGACACTATCACAGTCGGTGTCGAGTCTGTGTCTTTCAGTAGAGTCAACAGGGTTTTTACTTCTCCACTTCTCCGTGTATCACAGAAACTATGGAGCACGGTCACGGAGTTGTAAAAACGTGACCTCCTTATGACTATGAGAGCAATAATAATAATAATAAAGAATTACCAGCTGGGTAGGAGATTATTCTTCAGCCCTACAGTCTGTCCTCATGACTCTGCACAGAACTGAAACAATCAGCTGACTAATTTGTCTGGTAGAAAATGTGTTATTATTTTGACACTCAGTTTGTCATTATCATTCTTTATGCAACAATATCAAAGATTTACTGCCTCTTACTTTCTTAAAATGAGAAATTTGCTTTGGTCCTCTGTTTTATGTCACTAATATTTAGTATATTTTGTGTTTTGGAGTGTTTCTCAGACAAAACAAGAAGACTAGACTAGAATAATTGAATGACCCTTTGCTCTAAATCAGCTGACTAAACATTAGTGCTGATTGAGGAGCTACATTACTGCAACCTCCATGTGTGAAGTACTTTATCCAGTCTCTGAGGTTGTGTGATTTCGTGGTTTAAAGGGAAGCTGCTGTGCAAATCCACCGTCCGAAATGCGTCTACATGATCTGACTCTTTCATGCATAATAATAGCCCCGTCATAAGCTCCTCTCATGCATGGTTGAATTTGTGGTTTGTTTGTTTTTTCAGGATTGTTTTTTGTAGTAGAAGTGTGACTGCACTGACTGAATAGTGTTCCTCTGTATTGTGACGTATTTCTGAGTTGAGGTAGGAAGATTTTGTCTGACAAAACAAGTGCCCTAACTGACTTTTTAACACAGGGAGATGTCGATTAAGGCCCTGAAAAAATCTAGTAAGCAGACCTTGATTTGAGATATTTTTTGCACAAGACTTAAACCAACTTGTATTTTGATGATTAGTTTCGAGCAGCGGCCTGGGGCCTGCACACTGAGGCCTGGTTCATGTGATATCACAGACAGGATATGGTCAGCAGGCTTCAAGTTAAAGGGTCAGCTGTTCACCCGAGATTTTTATCTTTTAATCCTGGTGTCTAACTATATTGGAGATAACTGCCCGATGCAATGTAATTGTATAGCATTAGAATACATATAATACATAAGAAATGTGTTGTAAATGGGTGAACTGACCCTTTAAGGCTGCATGATGCTGACAACTCTTTTGCTGAAACTGAATCAAATGCTCATGAAAGAGTGATGATCGTCCTACTGACAGCTCAACCAGATTATCAGCACATCGTCTGTGTTTTCTTTTTGTTTTTTTGTTGAAGATGTTTCCTCAAAGTTGAGTAAAAGCTGGAGTTTTGTACGCTCGGCCTTGTGGGTGGCCTTCTGCTCGGGACTGCCAGACTAGATCCGGGCACTGATACCAAGTTGTTGACAGCTTTCTAGTTATCGAAAGGATTTTGATTGACAGAGAGGGAACTACATCAGTGCTTTTGCCAGGGCTCCACAGGCGGCGGTGAACCGGGAGAGCCAGATATTTTCACAGATTTATTCAGCTTGAGTGACTCAAAGTGTCAAACACGGTGGCACGGTCAGCGGCCTGCACCCACTGCTGTTTGTCTGATTGCTATCGGCCGTGACAATCGACACACAAAAAATATGCGTGCACTCGGCCTCGCGCCCATTGTCCGCCAGAAATTTTAAGTGGTTGGATTCATTTGACTGCTTTTCATGCTTCTCACCGAGGCACGCAACCCCTGTCAAAGCCAGGGCACCTCACCTGCCTCGTTTGTAGTCGAGTTAATGAAAATGCTGTCACTCTCAGCTAATTTTGCTGAAGCTGTACGCTCATGTTACTAATACCACTTTAACAGTTGAAATTCTTAGAGTTTAAAAAAAAAGTGTTGGTTATCATAGGAAGTGAACCCTATGAAAATGGGTTGGTTTACTGTAGGCAAAAATGCAGTTATCGTAAAATCTCAGCTAACAACTTATTTCCTATGCTGAGTCACGCACAGTAAACATCTCCTTCAAAGTAGCTTCACAGACTTAAGACTTAATTGAAGACCATATAATGGCGTGAGCAGTTAAACTAAAGTCTAATCTAAATCTAATCGCCTGCCTCAGTTTTATTGGTATTCCAGTCTGTGGAGATGGCCACTTAATCTTGTACTGACTGAAACCTGGAAGCTGTTGTTGGTCCAGGCCACACAAGTTTGACTTAGAAAAGGAACTATGCAAAAGTGTGGTTGCTTTTCCTCTGTGTTGCTAACCCCCCTCCCGGCCATGTGCATTTGTTTTCAAAGAAGCCGGCAAGAAAGCAATCCATGGAGTGGTGGACGATGTTATTTATCATATACACGTTACCATGTGTATATTTGCGTAGTCTTATCTCTCAGAAACAAGAGATTACGGGTTATGGGGTGCGTTTGTGACGCAGTGCGGCTGAGATGAGAGCTGGGTCACCGGGTCGGAGGCGCTGATCTCGCAAGGTTGGTTTTTCGGCCAAGAGACGCTAGGTGGACGGCAGAGAGCCTCCATTCTCCCTGTAACAAGTTACAAGTCATTTATCTAACCATCACAATTACTCCAAGCTGTTAAATTAAGGAAAAAATCCTGCATAGTTCCTCTTTAAAGCAAAATGTTACACTTTTGTGGCTCCACACACAGAGCGATGTGTGAAGTGATTTGGTCAGAAGACGAAAAGATTAAGCCTTTTTCTTTTTTAATCTGGGTGTGGCTTTAAAGAATCGATCTGGCTGGCTCTGCTCTAGGCCAGAATAACTCACCAGGATCTCTGACCAGACTGTCTCCAGATGTGTTTCATTTTGTCTAGTGTGAGCGCCAGATGTTGAAGAGGGAGGTGAGTGAACAGGGAAAGAAAAGACAATTTCTGTGGTTCTGCTGCATTAGTTTTGATTTCATCACATGTCTAACAGTGCTGTACGACTGTTGTGCCAAATCAGTGCAACACTCTTTTATGCCATATTTAAAAAAAAATTATAATAATAAATTGAAAGCTGTATTTTTTTCACTAAACATACTCACAATGAGCCTCTGTCGTCTTTCTCTGTAAGAATTAACAAATCACCAAAGATCAAAAAATGAAAGCTGTGATCACTACCATTTACATCCATTGGTTCTTATATGCGCCAAAAAGTGCTAAATCTGAGTAATTAATGTTTTATAACACACTTAGATATTTGTTTACAACAGTAGTAAGCTTGTTTCATGTCAGTACCAAACCACCTGGAGTCCATGTTTCAAAAAAAAAAAAATGCTGATTAACACTTTAACAGTATCATGTAAACGTGATCTGCTCCATTGTCATCAGTATTTTGTTTTTTTTTTGGTAGTGAGGTTACTCATGTTTATGTTTCATGTCATGGACTGTTACCACAGCTTTGAGTAACATGGGCTGAACTGATCCTCTTAGAAAATAAATTACGGGTACAGAGATGACTCCAGATATTGCAACATGTTGAAATACAGGAAAATGCGACAGTCATGTTTTTTCTTATTGTTTTGAGCGCAGTGACGGACAGTAATGCGTGACCAGTGTCTGGTTGTGTGACTGCTGTGTCAGTCCCAAACCTTTCTGTGTCACGTTCCTCCTGCTGAACTATGGTCTTGTTTACAGTAAGTGCTGACTAATATTAAACTCCAGCGGTGCAATGGTCCTGTTTCACTTCTCATTTTCACTGGACAGCTCTGCCCAGCTGTGGGTTTGCTCTGCTGACTTATGGCATCTGTTTGGCTTCATCCTCAGCAGTTCATCTGACCTTACCCTGCAGATGTTGACGACGTAACACTGAAATAAGCTCCAACCAATGAAGAACAGTAAACACAAGCACTAATGTCATGTCTTAATGTCCAGTGGTCAGTTATTTTTGAAGTGAATGTAAAGAGAGTGAACAAACTGAGTGACCCCGTTCATCGTTGTTCACAGCGCCAGGTCTAGCAAACTAAAACCATGTGACAGCATGATTAACCCTCTTGGTGATTTGTGGCTTTTCCTAAGATCTGTGGTCAGTTCCTGCAGAGGCATGACACATGAATCGCCTGCTTGGTTAGCTGAGTCACACTTTTCTGATTTTTTTTTTTTTTACGCTGACTAAACTGTCCATCTGTCTGTCTCTCACTAACATTGTCTTTTTCTCTTCAAAGTTGAAATTCTTTAAGTTTTATTAGTAAATATTTAAAGACAGGAACTGCTGCACACAAGTCAGCATGGTAAGTAGAAGTCCAGGGTCTGAAAAATCTTACAACACAGAATTTGATTTCCTGTCCCGTTCCCTCTTTTCTCACTATGTTTCTCCTGGAGGAGTTTCAGTCGACCACAGTGGAGCTGAAGTAAACACTGTCACTGCTGTTAGCTGCAGGTGCTTGCAGCCCAGTGTTGTCAGAGCTGATTGTAGCACCTACATGAAGTTGAATAAGCAGAACCTTTTAGATAATGAATCCATTTATTTCCTGCTGCTTATTCAGGTTTGAATAATTAATATGTACTGAGGTACAGAAAGAATAATGAATAATCTTGCATAATCTTGCCTGTTGGTTTCCAGTCTTAACTTCATTCTTGACATGATCTTATGGTGGGACTGTGGTTCCTCATAAACCCTGCAGAACCACATAGTAGTAGTAGTAGTTTTTTTTAGTAACCTTTATGGATTTCTGTTCTGCAGTGCCCAGACCACTCTTGCCTTTTTTTATTTCCTTCTTTTTATTTACGATGTAGAAATAATCTTGTCTTTTTTTCCTGGTTTGTTGGTGCAGCCTGTAGCTCCAGTGTGAAGACACTGTCACTAATTGCTCTTTGTGCGAGAACAAACACTTCATTCTTCAGTAATCAAAAGAACAGAATCAGGCAGTTCTGCTGACTGTGGTGTAACAACCGATGACCATTTGAATAGAAGCCGTAACTTATACGTATTCAGTTCAGTCACAAGGAAATAAATGTTTACAGATTTCTTCAAATTAAAAGCCCCTTTTTATCACGTCAGACTCATATTTTATTCAGTGACATGTTGCCGTCAAAACATTTGTAACCTACATGCCATATGTTCTCCTCAGTTTCTGTTCTTAGCCTGTCAGACCAGGCCAGGCCAGAATTGTCAGCTCTTCCCAAACCATCTCAGGAATCTGACTCTCTGCTGCACCGACGTCTGCAGTAAAACACAGCACATTTCTTCCTTTCACTGTCACTGGTTCAAATACATTTCTGTGCCTTAGGGTCATAGTTAAACCATTGACTTCAGACACCTATATTCAAGGAGGAAAAGAGAATTTAGAAAGCAGGACTCTTCTTGAAATTCAATGGCATAAGAAGTGCAGCAGTGTTTTGAGAAGTCACAAACACTTGATACCTCACGTGTCAGACTATTTTTATGCCATTTCTGCAGCAACATTAGCACTTTCGGCTTTGGAGCAGAAAGGGTTTAATCACATGTGTGGCTGAGCTGGACACGTGTTCAGAGAGCCTGAGGGGATAGAGAGAAGTGATGTCACACACAGTGAGGAACAAAGAGAAGGTGTCAGAGCGAGGTGAACGCAGTGAAAGCTGAAGATACACTCTTCAGACTCAGACACACTTGTGGTGCTGACAGGATGCTGTCACTGCAAATCGCCTGTGTCAGAGACTAAGTTGAGTTTTGCAGGAAATGAATAGACTTGTGCTCAGCATTTTGGAAAACTAGTTCAATTCATGTGTTTGGTGCTTTCCGGCTCAGCCAGCTGTTGTAGTCGTATGTGTTGTCCCTTATAGCAATACTAACACACTTTTTCAGTCATAAATTAAAGTATCAAGCAATTAAAATTTTGACTTGATGGAAATCCGGAAAGATTCAGACTTATTACAGTTCATCCGGAGGGAACATGAGATATGCCAGTCAGGACCATCATTGCCATCCATGGCTCTATTTATAGCAACGCACTTTTATCAAATTGAATATCTATCTTTCGAGGAAAAGAGCACAGGTGTTACTTTGTACAGCAAATACCATGTCTTTAATAAGCGTGGCTGTTGTTGTTTAAGGGCCATCATCCACTGACTAAATTGACCATGACATGTGATGCCTTAGGATACGGGTGGCTCACCCCTCGGCCTAACACTTTCTGAGGAGGAACTCTGAGCCTCATCTCTGCCTCACGCTTCCTAGATACCAACCCTGATGAGGCTAAACAGATAAGACTGCATCAGCCGTAATGAGGAGAGAAGACAGTAATGCTCAATTTGTACAGTGTGTCACGCACTAACTGCTGAGATCGTTGTGTTTACTGTGGATTTGGCTTGAAAAGGTTGACACACACCAATGTTCAGAGTAAATGTGTGTGAATGAAGACTATGAAAATCAGCGGATGTAGCAGACCATGTCCAATACTGGATTTTAAGACATTTACCACTATCAATATTAGAGAATTAAAGTGATCCATTACAGTGATATTAGCTTTTATCAACTTACACGTTTACCGAAGATCCCTCTGTTCCTTGGTCTTTGTGTTTCTAAAGAATTGTAACTAAGATATGACCCGAGTTAATGTTTCTAAGCAGTCTCAAAAATGTGTGGCATGTCTTAGATCTCTCATCACTTGACTGTTGCTCATTTCATATTTGATGTGGCTATTTAATAATGAGGACATTGTAGCTCATTGGGAGCTTGCATGTCAGGTGGCTGTTTTCTCAGTCTGCTCAGATGAATATTATCCTGACCAATGATTAACTTTTTCTAGTCATTTTCACCAAGATTACAGTGGAAAAACAATTTACATGAGCATGGAGAAAATAAACATTCTCTGTTTTTCCTTTTCTGTCTCCTCCAGAACGAGAAGGCCTGTCCAGCTCGGTAACTCACTACGGCTCCACAGACAGCAGCAGCGGCGAGTATGACCATCACCGTGGCAGTCATGGCAACAACCATAGCAACCATCATTTTCCCACGGCGAGAGCAGGTCACTGGGTTGGGTCTGATCGGGAAGAGGAGGCCCTTCGCAGGAAACTTAAATACTTCTTCATGAGTCCCTGTGATAAATACCACGCCAAGGGCCGCAAGCCTTACAAATTGATCCTGCAGCTGCTCAAGATCATCATTGTAACAGCTCAGGTACAGCGGATGTTCTTTACTATGCATTGCTTTTTTTCTCAACACAGCATCATCTATTGGTCCCTGACTCTTGTCATGTTTTTTAGAAAAGAGAAGTTTCATAGTAGGTTTATTACAAATATTTGTCCTTTAATGGTGTCCATGTTCCTTTTTGCTAACTGTTTCATTCAATTCATAACTTCATTTAGCAGCTTTTAAACTGCCCTTAGCCCATATACATCGTATTTCTTTTCAGCACAATCTCATTCATTGATCAATTAGGCACAGAAAGACATTCTGATTACTTGACTGGCAAGACATCAATTGGAACACAGCATTGTTGTTGCACGTGGAGCCATCAGGTTTTTCCACTCCTCAGTGTTTGACCTGTCAACTTTTTTCAATACCTTCCCCTCTCCCCTGCAGTTAGTGCTGTTTGGCCTCAGTAACCAGGTGGTGGTGACCTTCAAGGAGGAAAACACAATGACTTTCAAGCACCTCTTCCTTAAAGACTACGATGAGTCCTCAGACGACTCCTTTGCTGTTTACACGCAGAGTGACGTTTACGACCACATCTTTTATGCCGTGGAGCAGGTAAGGCCTGAGGAAAATGGAAAGCAATATAAACACATTACATGACATTGCATGCAGGTACAGAAAGGACTGGAAGTTGAACCACTGAGCAGTCACTTACAGTCACTCTACCTAATATGCAGCATAAAATACCTTGTGTGACATGAGGGTTTTGGATTCTGTAATGTGCTGTGTAATGATGTAAATTAAAAGGAAACAGTACATCATCTTTGCAGTTCAACCAGAGCTGTTTTTCTGAAGCACAATATAACAGTTGAATTCACAGGCAGACATTGTCCAGACAAGAGCTGAAACAAGTCATCGACTAATGGATAAGTCAGTTGGTGTCATGTCTTTTCAAAGAATCCAGAATGCAGACTACTGACTGCCAAACAAACAAAGTTTATTGTGGAGTAGGGAGGTGTGGGGAAGGGGGGTGTCAGTCCAAGGGGAGGTGGTGGCTGGTGAACAGGACCAGGGGCGAAGTTGAGCTGCTGGTGTTCTTGAAAAGGCTGAAAATGCTCTCTCCGCAAACCATGTGTGCAGAGTGACGCCAAAATGTGACGACGTCTTTGGCTGAATTTAGTCAAATGGTAAATTGGATGTGGTACAAGAGAGCTTGTTGTAAGAGCTGGATAAGGAGTTTTTTAAAGTTGATGCCAGATGATATTTGGTGCAACAACAAAAGTCATGAATACCAAAGTAATTGGGAACATTTCTGTTATTTTCCTCCACTCTCTGCTTTTCCCCTCATTATTGGTCATGCAGCAGATTCATAGATATGCACATTCTTTTCTTAGTTATTCTCCTCTCCTCTCCCAGTATCTCTCATTACCAGAGACCACAGTGGGACGCTATGCATACGTCTACGATGTTGGTGTGAATGGAAGCGCACTCTCCCTCTGCCAACAGTACTACAAGAAGGGACGCATCGACCCAGCCAATGACACCTTCGTTATCAATCCTGAAATCATCACAGGTACATGTGTTAAATGCTACTGTGCTGATTTCCATTACCACTAACAGTGGTAGCGGGCTGTCCTTTTTCCCTCTGTGAGAAACTGTTCATCTGTGAAATGCCACACATTAGTTCTGGGACCTGCAGTGGATAACAGTAGCATATTGATGTGTCACAATATGAGCTCAGTTATACTTAGTGCAATATTGGAATTTTTGCCGATATCCGATATGTCGATGCTGTTTAACAATTAATTTCCAATTCCGATAACAACCGATACCAATATTCAGCCATCATTTAACTGCTGTGTAGTTCGGTTGCAGTACCATCGCCATGTGTGTTTGTTTTCAACAGAACAGTGTGTAGTGAGAACAAGTAGACTATTATTGTGCGTCTGAAGCAGTGGCAGCAATAATAAGTGGTGAACTAAGTAGCAACGGCCCACTGCTACTTAATTTGCTATGAAATCCAGGCATTATGTTATCGGGTTTTCATTATCGTCGGAAAAACCACTAACGATATGGACAGATATTACATTTTTATGCTAATATCGGGCCAATATTATCGGACATCCCTAATACCATTCATGCACTAATTGAATAGAATTAAATTGTCACGTTACAGGACAAGTATTTGTGTCATTGCGTGTGAACCAGAGTGGCCCATTAGGTCAAGGCCTCTGAAAACATGGGTGCACCTCACCGTTGACACTAAAACAAACACATGAGAAATGGCAGTAGTGCCACAGTGACTGGGAGCTTCATGCACATTTGCAAATAGTTTGGTTTTAGAAAGTCAGAGGTCAAGGAGAGAACAATTATCCACAGACTGTCCAGGGTGACAGTTGGTGCCTGAGGGGGAGGCACAAACTTCAAAAGGGAGCGTTGAGTTGTGGCTCTTACACAAGCAGCTGTGAGAGCATGAGTTTTTCTCAAAATAAAGGCTTATTTAAAAAAAAATATATAGAAATAACTCGAAGCACAGGAAATCAACAGCTTTCAGTACCAGTTTTCATTTCTCATTCTACTAAAATTATGAGGAAGAAGTTTCCCTATGAAGAATTGTCTACAAAATAGATAGTTTTAATCATGTTGACAGTGTTTCTCAACTGCATTACATTCCCCATGCTGAAGCTTTATCCCAAAATTGAGACTGACTAACTAGTTATGGGAAAATTTCTCAGAACCATGAACATAATTAATAACTCTGCAGCAAGGTTCACTGTGTTCCCTTAGGAGCAGGAAAAATGGTACTGGGAACTCCGTCGGGTAAAAAGGTCAATGATCATAACAAGGCTTCATGCACAACTTCTTCTCTCCACTTTCCACTCTCAGTGTGCATTGACTTTTGGCCTTTTTAATACAGTGTTATTTTGGATATTTACAGTGCCAATGCAGCAGTTTACCACTGCATCTAATCAGGTCCCTAAATCTGAAGTGTTATAAAATATGTACCACCTAATCTTGCAATTTTGGGATAACAAAGTCTTAATTACATGATAAGGTCAAATGCTTTTTTATTTTAGTGCCCTCTGTGTCTGTTGATGTCACCCCTGCAGAGGTCCATGTATTTATATTGTAAACTTTCCGCAATGCAGGTAACGGAGAGATGTGGACTGTGTTTTTATGACCCACTGTGTTTTTGTGACCCAAAAATGACAAGAAGGACAGTAATCATTGTTATAATTACAGTGGGGTTTTATTTATTTTTCTGTTGAGGATGCAGAGTCCATCAACAGACACCAGATGAGATTATGACCATTCAATAACACTTTACAATATACAATTGATACATGTTTTGTGACACAACTAAAAGTGCTTTATCCTGTACTTGTCATCAACTATAACCTATTGTCTTCCTAGGAACTGACAGATACTCTTAATTATTATTTCTTTCCATCTGCTTTATAGCACATTACATTGCATTGCACTTTTTTGTATTTAGAAACCAGTAAGATTAAAGAAAAATGTCACCACTTCCTATTTGTCAGTCAGAAAAGTCTTGCTTCCTCATATTAGTGTTTGTTTCAGACAAAATTTGACCACCATTATGAAGAAGTAAGATCAATAGTGGAAACCACCTCACGGTCACTTCTTTGTACACCTCATGTCACACACAAGTCAAAGGTTTCTCAGTGAGTTTTTGCGTAGCTTGACATTGCCTGTTCTCCATCATTTTCAGAGTGTGTAGGTGTGGACCCTCTGTCAGTCCCTCCAGCTCCACTAGGCAGCAGCTACAAGAACTTCACACTCAAGTTCCACAAGTAAGGCTTCATTTTTCGCATGGCTTTGTCTTCTCCTCGTTTGGCCTGTGCCGCTGAGATTATCTCTGTAATAACTGATGATGACATTCAACTCTTATCTCTGCTGCACACACACATTCAAACATGCATGCAGGGACACACATACAAAAACAGACACATAGTTTGCTGCTCCACTTCATGTCTGTCTGGTAATTTCAGACAGCAATAATCCTATGGTGTGTGTGTGAATGCATGAAAAATCTTTCATTTGAGCAAATGAACAGTGTCCCGCTCAGCTAAATCCAAACATGATAAATGAAGTCACCATGACACTAGCATGTTTGATGTTGTTGATGTTTCAAGATGTTTGATGCAACATTGATGAGATTTCAAAATTAACATAATTTACTGAATACATATAAAGGTTGGTACAATTCATACCATAGACACAGGCACTACAAACCAGTGTTTCCATGTTACTCCGCTTACCACCTGTCTGTTTCATCTTTTTCAAGGCTCATTAATGTCACCATAGAGTTCCAGTTGAAGGCGATCAATATACAGACCATCATCAACAACGAGATCCCAGATTGCTATACTTTCTTCATAACGGTGAGTACAAATCATAAAGGCAGAGACGTAAGATCACTGGATCCAAGGACGGTGGACGATGGGTTGATTCCCCAGGCAGTCTTGTATAGAATATAATTCATAATATTAATGAAATGCTCAGCTCAGCAGCAAGTGTTGAATTCTGTGAAAACTAAGCAGACACAATACAAGACAATTTGATCTATTTGATATAATGGGACTGAACTGAGTTTTCTGGTGAAGGTTCCTGGTTTCATCATAAGAGCTCCTGGTGTTGTGATGAAAGGGGACATTTTTCCTTGCCTATTTATATTTTTATATAGCACATATTCATTCATATTTCCTCAGTTGTGGTACCTCCAACACAGTCAGTCCCTACATTTACTGGTGTTGAATGATACTCACTGAGCATTATGTTTGACTCTCATTATGAAACACTGTTATGACAAAGAACATATATCAAATTTGGACCAAAATGTCCACTGTTACCCATTCTTATGCTTTATACAATATGAAAAGAGTACTTTCTAAGTAAATGAATTATTGTGTCTGTTTCTTTTTTCCATTCAGATAATTCTCGACAACAAGGCTCACAGCGGCAAAGTGAAGATCTGGTTAGAAAACCAGGCTTCGATAAAGGAGTGTAAAGACCCAAGTGTCTCTGGACATGGTGAGAAAACACATGAGGGGATGAGTTAGGAGTCTTGGAAAGAGGAGAGAGAGCAGCATTTGATATGAGACTGATAAATGTCAGAGAAATGATGCAAGTAAAAGACACGGGTTACAAATTTGACAGTTGTTGAGAAACAACAGGATATTACAACTTTTAGTTAGCATTGATGATTCATCATCATCATTTTTTTTGTCTCCCTTCAAACTGCAGCTGACAGCTACTCACGTGTAGCTTTTGATATTATTGTGGCTCTGGTGTGCGTCGTGTCACTTCTGCTCTGTGGACGCTCCATCCTGCGAGGCATCATACTGCAGCAGGTAAGACCAAAGAGAGGAAAACATACAACAGAAGGAGAGCTCTGAAAAGGGTCAACTCAAGGATGTGCAAAGACAGTCATGCTTTAGATGGTGAGAGGGTGTGGGCAAAATCAAGGGGAAAAAAGTGACTGAATGTGTGATTCAGTCAGTAAACCTCTTTTCATATTTACCTCTACTGTAGCTCTTCAAGTTTTGTTGATCCTCTCTTTGTTTTTCAGGAGTTTGTACAGTTCTTCAAGGAAACTCTGGACCGTAAAGTATGCTGGGCAGACCGGATGGAGTTCATCAACGGCTGGTATATCCTTCTCATCATTAGCGACATGCTCACCATCACTGGCACTATCATCAAAGTTGGCATTGAATCCAAGGTGTGTCCTGCTCACCCTTACACCCCTCAGTGACATCAGCTGATATAGCAGTTCTTTCAGCCAGTTGCTTGCAGTTTTACATGCTATATGTAAAGGATGAGAAACCAGCCAAACCACTTTGCTTCTGAGACATCCATTACAGTCATGAACCTACAAACTTAGAAGAAAGAAATGTAAACTACTTACACCATGGCCAAGTGCCAAGAAATCAAACTAAAAATATCACTCATTGATTAACACATACAAATGATATTGATCTCTTTTAAACATCATGGAATTTAGCCTCCGGGCCTCAGAGTTTCTATCATATGTGTTGCTAGGCAATATATTAAACAGGACTGGACTCACAAGGCTTAGCCAGGGGGAAAAGCATTTCTCTAAAGCTATGATATAGAATTATCTATAGAGGTCAGTGCCTCAGAGCGTGAGCCCCGTGGCACTGATGAAAAACAGATACATCGTACTCTAGATGTCTAGTTAATTGTCGAGTTGCTTTATGGTGACCTGCACCACTGTAAAACATTGTAGAGTCCATTGCCATTGTGATTCTGCTGTGTTCATTGTCAAACTGGTATCTCTTCTTTCCCCCTGTCAGAATATGTCCTCCTATGACCTCTGTGGCATACTGTTGGGAACCTCCACACTCCTGGTGTGGGTGGGAGTCATTCGCTACCTCACATTCTTCCAGAAATACAATGTAAGTACAGCCAGTATTCACCCATGTCCATCAACTGGTGTTGTTGTAACTTTACTGCTGGTCTGGAGGAGAGAAAATGTTTCTCTGCTCTCTCACAGCTCACTCTCTCTCACTGTCCACTCTCTGTGCCTCACATAGATCCTGATCATCACACTTCGTGCTGCGTTTCCCAATGTGATTCGGTTCTGCCTCTGTGTGGCCGTCATTTACCTCGGCTACTGCTTCTGTGGCTGGATCGTCCTGGGACCGTACCACGTTAAGGTGAGTAAAACTGAAACCCATGTAGAAAGGAAGGAAGTCAGATGGTGCAGAAAATCATCAAGTTAAACATTAAAAAATGTGCTTTTTTTATTGTAGTAGTCACATATTCCTATTTCTTTCCTGCACATGCAACTTTTTGCCGACCTGAAATCATACTCATCACCTGGTTTTGAAGAATTACTTTCATTTAAATGCATGATAAATTGTATGATTTGTTTCAGCTTTGTGAATTGAGTAACAAAAAAGCAGCAAAATATCAAACATTGCACTCTACCACACACATTTCAGCATGCTGTCTGCTCATACATTTTTATATTTGTATACTTCTACATATACAATTTGCAAGGTTTTTACTCATTGCAAGCCAATCCTCTTTCTCCATCACTGCTCACATTTTGTTTGTACAATATGCATATTCCATGCATGATTATTTACCAAACTTACCAAATCTCAGAATTTACGTGTGGTTGCTTTATAGTCCTCACTGCTCTCTCATCATGTATATGATGCCTAATCGCCAAATTGTGTAAGAGATTATCATCTTCATGTTTGTGGACAGTTCAGCTAAACTACTCTAAACAGGCCACGCTCTTGGTTTTTGCCCTTCTCTAATCTCTTCCAACACATTTGTTTGTTTTGGTGTTGTGCTTATTTCTTGTTGTTGTCAGCGGTTTAATGGAGCTTACTGTTTTCTCTCTGTCAGTTCCGTTCCCTGTCCATGGTGTCGGAGTGTCTGTTCTCCCTCATTAACGGGGACGACATGTTTGTGACATTTGCGGAGATGCAGGAGAGCAGTACTCTGGTGTGGCTGTTCAGCCAAGTGTACCTGTACACCTTCATCTCGCTCTTCATCTACATGGTGCTGTCGCTGTTTATTGCTCTCATCACAGGAGCCTATGAGACCATAAAGGTAGGATAAGGGGTCAACATAATGCAGGTTTATCACTTTGTTTTTTTTTAACTGCCAGAATGGAGTCAGAGCTACAGAATAGGGGCGATATGGCTGGAAAATAATTTTAAGTTAATGTCACTTATTTCCACAGCACCAAACCCAAGAACCCATTCATATCACCGACCTACATGCCTTCATAGCAGAGTGTACAGATGCACCGAGCTCTGGGAAGTTCAGGGGTCTGGAGACTTCGCCATGCTCCTTCTTCTGCTGCTGTGACAGGTGACTAGCAGGGGGCAGACAGGAGAGCAATGACAAAAAATGTTCTCTTTGTAAAGCCACAAGAAAAACAACGGATGGTTGATCGACTGAATAATTTATCTGTACATCAGCCATCTGTGTCAGAAAGACAGCATCGTCTCTGCCTTAACCACCATCCATTTGTGTTTTTGAAACGAAATTAAAACAAAACACCACAAATAAAAAAAAAACAAGGTTTACAAGGTTTTCACATGACACCATCTCTTCAGTGATGTTTTCAGGTAGCATGAAGATCAGGTCTGGAAAGTAATTTTTCGTATCTTGTTGTAACATAATTTGTCCACATGTTTCAAGTATATTTTAGTAAATGCCACAGTTATGTGTTTCTAAATGAGAAAATGTGGTTATGAGACAAATATCATGACTGCAGAGAGTCATTAACCTGTGCCACCTGTCTTCCCCTCAGGACCACGACGTACGAGGACGTCCTGCTGGTGAACTGATGCTGGTCTCAGTGACCTCTGCTGACCACAGGGATGCACTGCACACTCCTGATGCTCAGTGTCTCTGTACCAACATACTGTACTGTGTCTGGGTCAAAGCTCAGCACTCATCTGAAG
>OMNW01030664.1:0-19726 GCA_900303245.1 Selene dorsalis | reverse complement strand
ACATCTTATGGCTAATGTTAGCTAATGTTTCACTTGTGCCCTTGAAACAGTACAGTTAAGCTGTAAAGAAGCCAAAAATGTGTACAAGCCTTTCTGATGTTATCCTTGATGAGATCTGGCCTGCATACTTTCAAGCAAAGAGCCACTTTGTAGCCACTGTGCAAATCTGGCACATAGGCATATCAGGCAAAACTGGTCTTCATGTGGAATTTGAGAATGTGTAAGTCAGAAAGTGAGTAGCAGTGCCATGCCAAAAGCAGCTGGGGGTCAGGTATTCTTCCTCGAGAGGAACACCACTGGGAAATGCATACTCATCAACTGACCAGTGTTTTGGTTGTAATAATTTGAAGGATAACTTACCTCTACGCTACAATATGTTCATTTAAAAACAGCATTTTGAATATCTCTGTCCAATAGGGCTGGACGATCAATCAAATTGTAATCATGATTTCAATAATAAATCCAAAAGATCTCAAAACGTATGTAATCAAAGAAAAATTATTATTTTGTCATTTTCCTAGACTACTGGTCCTTTATTCTAAAAGACACACACGTGCATGAGTCCACCCCCGAAGCCTGCATGCGCTCACTCAGTCCCTACTGTGTACACTCATGTGCGGTGACAGGCGGCGTTTAAAAATCACTGCAAGTGAAGGTGGTGGAGGGAGAGCAGCGCTGTTTGGTCCACAAGAAAGGTAGAACAGGTTCTCTAGTGTGGGAATACAAGGAGCAGGAACATATCCGGGACTTTGGAGCACGACAAAACAGTTTCTACCCACCACCCAAGCTGAATGAACAGGCAAATAAAAGAAATAGAAAAAAGAGAAACCCCACTTGTCTCCTTGAAGCTGCAGCTCTATCATGCACAACAACAACAGCAGCAGCAGCAGCAGCAACAACAACAACAACAACAACACCCTTTTACAAACAACCATTCATCTTTCTACCAATGTGTCAGTTAATTCACAAAAGAGAGCCATTGCTGGCTGGTGAGTTATTTAGTTAGCTCCTGTGACCCCCTTTCTTTGTCCACTGCTGCTACCACTTGAAGTGCATATCCTTCATAATACAAACATAATCATCTAAATAATCGTGATTATGATTTTTGTCATAATCGTCCATCCATACTGTTCAAACAGAAATGAAGTGAAGCCTACAAGGTATAGTTTAAACAGTCAACTCGAGCTACACTGATCTTCTCGTGACATGCCTCACTCAGTCATACCCTCCCAATCTGGCGCCCTACTTGAGTTTCAAATTTTTTTTCTTTGCCTAGTGACACTGCTGCTCTACCTACTGCCTATCACCTACTACCTATTGTTTTTGCCCCCCCCCACCACCCCACTCCAGGGGTTAATATATTTCCTGTGGTGAATGCATGTTGTTTTGAGCCCTAACTGAAGGCAATTTTCTGTTATGTGATGGAGAATAAAGTTTTTTGAATTTTGAATCTTAAGCTCAAACATGCTTAAATGGTGTACAGAGATAAGAGACCTAAACTGACAACTGGATTTGTTTCCCTGTGTTTTTCATATGTAAATATTAGTGCAGCTTTAAGGTGTAACTCTTTGGAGTAAGACAGTTTTACAGCTCACAGTCCCATTTCTTTGGAATTCTATCTTAGGTGCGTATTCACATTAATTAGCACTTACATATTTGCCTAATTCTGCAGTCTTAGTTCGACTGAGGATGGAGCCGGCGATCCTCGTGTTGCTACACAGACTCTACAGCCTGCGTCAGTCTCTCTTCTCTCTGGCAGACGTGCGCTGCTGAGACCAAAATAAGACTGCCAGCCCAAACATGCAGCTCTGAGTCAAGGATCCCTTGGCAGCGCGCTGTCTTCCAAACATTACCCCCTCAAGGGTGAGAGTCTGCGGGTCATCACAGGCATCAGTCTGAGAGCTACTGTATATGAGACTGGGGGCCACTAGTGAGGAAGCTCTGAGGGTGGATCACAGTGAACAGATTTGAACTTGAAGATGAATGTAACCTCCTGTCTCCTTTCATTTCTCCTGCTTATTCAGAGTTGGTTTTGAAGGGACATTAAACGCACAGAGAGATTTATCATTCCCAGACTTTTATTAGCATTAGGTAATTGGGTTTGTAAACATTTTTTTTAATATTTTATCTTCATTTAAGGAATACTGTTGTAAATTCTGTTTCTCTGCTTTACCTCAGTGACTTATTTAATATGCACACTCGGAGACATTATTTGCATTTGCAAGTTCACAGGCTTGTGAACATGTGCACAAACATACCTGGCATGTTTCCAGTCATTACACAGCTTTCGTATGCTTAACATGGTGCAGCTGTTTGCATGACAACACACACATGCAAACACATTCCACTTAGGTGCACTTATAAAACACAGACACACACATGCTGCCGGGCAAGCGGCAGCATGTGATGTGCACTGCTTAATACTGAGACAGACAGCGAAAAACAAGATTGCTTGCTTTTAATTTTGCTGCATAAATCAATAGTACAGACATTTTCTGCTGCTGTGATAAATGTGTCTGCCAGAGCGTCATCTCTACCTGAACCATCTCAGGGAATTAAATTCTGTGAAGGGCAAAAAATGAGGTCTGCGATTTTCAGGGCTTCAGTACTGGAATATGTTATGGAAAACATTATTCAACACTACTGCTACCACTGCTACTACTGATACTGCAGTCATCCTCCTTCCACCACAATCACTCCACTCATACCACTAATGCTTTTGTTATTGTGTTGTTCTTTATGTACTGATACTGCTGATACCACCTCTTCTTATGGAGCAGCTCATCGAGAAACTCCAGCTGTCAGCCAGCTGCCTTGGACCGCAGTTTCATCCACTGCTCCTCTCAATGTCCCCGGCCGTCTTCACCTCAGTCCCCAACCTGGGCCTCGACAGTAAAAGGCACCAAGCGTCTCTCCCTTCCCTTCTACGACCCACCTGGTGTTGACAGCCTGCTCAGTAACTTTTTCTCCCCACTATACTTACAGCCTACATATAAATAATCTTCACCACCCCAGAATTTAAAACAGCTAACTTCTGCCTACTAAATGTAAGATCCCTGGCAAACAAATCTTTTATCTACCACACTGTAAGAAATGATTTTGTGGTCATGTGGATTTTAATTAATGTATTAGGTAAAATATATTCAATATAATTGTGTTTTAGATTTTTTTGGCAGTTATTCAATTTAATTTCAAATAAAAATGTTTAGAATAAAATCCACTTATGATAGTTAAATAAAACATTAGTGTTCTGTTTATTTCATTCCAAATAGGGAGAATATTGAGTGAATTCAAATTAATGTAATCAGGCAACTTTTAATTGAAAAGCACTTCCTGTCAAAATGGGCTTTTCGAATGCCGCAGACCATCATCTAGCCACAAGACATCAAGACATCTGAAGAGAGTGCAGACGGTGAATGCCCATCTTCTTCCACATTGCTCATCTTTTAACTGGTTGACTAAGGTAAGGAAACTTGTTTTGTTATCAGTGAGCTAGTTGTTGTGCTATAATATGTACAGGGCATTATACAGGGAATTCATGTGGACCGAAGCACAAACTTTTATTTTGAAGCGGGTTAGCATTTCCGCTATCATGTTTCCTATGTCCCTGCCTGTTGTTGATATATCCTCCTCACTACGTTCTTATGAAATTGTGTAAATAAGTACATTGGTTTTAATGTTAAGATTAGTGAAATATTGGGGGTTATCGCTGCTCGTACAACGAGCATCTTATTTTTCGAACTGCACTTGCCTCACTTCCGTTAGTTTTTCTGTCGGTCTTGGAAAAAGAAGGAGTTTTTGTTGCCTGCACTGGAAAGAACATAAAATGACAGTACATTGTGTGGCAGCAGACAGTCTTGGTGGACTTTACTGGTCCTTACATTTGCAGGTTTCCACCTTGAACAGAGGAAGTGCATATCTTGCATCTCAAAGCTGTAGAAGATGACCACACTTTGCCTCATTGCTGTGGAGTCAAGAGAGCTTGCCCACTGACTAAGAAGCTGAGTCACTTCGTTTTGTTAGAGGTTACCCTCCTGACATACTCCACAATCTTTATGAAGGTACTGTCCCTTTAGAATTAGCACACTGTCTGAATACTTTGATTAAGATCAAATACTTCACATTAACAGAACTTAATGACTTAATCAAGCAGTTTCCGTTTAAGTTTACAGACAGTGGTACTAAGGAGGAAATGCTCATGAGAACTGGGCACTCATAAGGTCATAAGACCACTAATCATTGGCCCAAGGATACCCCCTGATAATCCAGCATGGCAAATTCTTAGGTCCCGTAAGGACATTGTTGAAATCGCTCAGATCATACAGATGTTGATCTTTGAAAGCAGTCTTTACTTCATTGTTAAGAAGCTCAATGCTTGCTACCTGGAGCACCTCAGATCTTTTCTGTTGGAAACCTGTCAGGAAGTGAATATTGTTCATCACCCCAGCCTTCAAGATGTCTATCCTGCTTAAACATTTTAGACTCCATAGCACCTGTCAGACTCAAAAGGCCAAATCCCTCTTTCATACCTTGGATGAGTGAGGACTTAAGGAACCTTAAGAGACAATGCAGAAAGGCAGAGAGGAGGTGGAAGAAAGACAAGCTTAATGCCTCCCTTATCTCCTTAAAATATCTAGTCTAGATATCAGCACTCAGTCAAAGTGGCTAGGAACAACTATTTTGCCAATCTTATTGCTGAGCAAAGAGGAAATCCCAAAATTCTTTTTAGAACTATAAACTCTGTCCACCTGCTCCTCTGACTGCATTCCCACCTGGTTTTTAAAATCTGTTTTTCAGGCGGTTGGTGCAGATATTTTAGCTATTATTAATTCTTCTCTCGCTTCGGGTATCTTCCCATCAAATTTAAAACATGCCATCGTCCACCCCCTTTTAAAGAAGCCGTCGGTTTTACTCTCAACCATTCCCTTTGAGGAAAACATCTGGTTCTTCAGCTGCTAGATTCTTGAATTGTATTTTGTTGACTGAAAAAAAAATCACCTGCAATAGACACTGGGTTTGAGAAGCGGATTTTAACACTGTGAACTGAGAAACCAAAACAGTGAGCTAAAAGGTGCTAAGAACCTCCGTAGATGGAAGGAGTTACTACAGATATGATGATTATCCGTGATATTATTTGTCTTTATCTTCCTATTAATACTCAAAGGTAAATTCTTGCCAAGGGCTTGAAAATGTTGAACATAAAAACACAACCCAACAACTTTCAAATGCAGAGATGCCAAATGACGTGAATATCAAATTACATTTGTCGTCTATCGTTGGTTTCGTGGATTAATCAATGATACGGGTGGATCCCACAATCAAATTATGGCTTCCTGTATCTATTTCCTACACTGTGTCTGCATTGTGATGTTGGCATCGGTACAGTATCTGCCTCTGACACCGTTGGCCTTCAGTCCAGCAAGGTGATTTATTAGGAAATCCATGCTAGATCACCTGCCAGCAGAACTACATGGACCTGTGCGGCTATAGTGTGGGCTCTGTTTGCATATCTCATTCATCATACCACCCTCCTCTGAGGCAGGGAAATTAACATTGGTCAGCAATTATAAGCCAACAGTGAAAATCCAATCACACTTCTGACACTCATCCTGTGGCAGCGTTGCCCGATGGTAGCTTCACAGATTCAATCTTTATCGACAGCCAATAACAATTAAGAGTCTGGAGAAAGGCATGTTATATACAGACATTAACGCTATACCTACACCATTCTGGAACATAGACCAAACAGCTGAAGATGTTGCACACACAGATGCTCAGATGTACAGTGTGTGTGCGTGCTTGAGCGAAAACAGACACATTGCATGCTAGTCATTTAGAGCAGTGAAAGCACAGCTTACGCTACAGAGCTTAGGTTAGGCATTCACAGACATGTTTCATGCCAGCTGCATTATTGGAAACATGCAATGTGTGAAAAGCCAATGTGGAGTTGATTCCTATTGGTGGTTAATGGCTCAGTCATGCCTTATCAGGCAGAGGCTGCACACTGTACAGGTCACCTCCGTCCACTGCTCTGATTTATAGCCTTGACGGAGCTGCACTTTTCAGTTCATTTCCTCTTGATTCAAACGGCTTTAAAGTCTTAAAACGATGGCAGTGAGTGGTTAGCTCGGTACAGAACTTTTAGGAGCTACTGACTATGACTTTTTCATCTGCAGAAATACTATGATCAATATAAACCTGGTTGAGTGCTATTTCTCAGGGACTGTCTGTGCTGGTGGAAAGTGGTCAAGCCCCTGTGAAATTGGGAGCAGGGATTCAAGTGCTGATCAGCCGGTCTGTCGGCCATGGGAGGACGTACTGCTGGGTTATAGCATACTTGTGCTGGTACAACACGGTTGCTAGTCAGTCAGGGGTCAAATCTGCACCCATTGTTTTTAGCCTGCATTATAGATTATGGCAGTAAGTGGGGCAGAGGAAGAAAGAGGTAAGGGACTGTATAAAAAGTTACGGGGGCAGTAGAGTGCTCAATCTTGTATCGATATATTAAATTCATGTATCTAATTTTGAAACAATATCTAGGCTACATGGACAATCTGTGAAATAATTAAAGAAATTTTAAGAATTTTTTTCATTTGTTTCAAAAATTGATTTTTACGGAATATTTTTGACAATGAGTGAAGGTTTTTGAAAGCCAGTTTTTATTTAATACATGCAATATTCAATATATCCACAGTGTCAGTGAGCTTGTCAACAGTCACTGCCCTCTTATCTTTCAGCCAGTCACATGCACTGACTCTGCAGTCCACAAACCCAACAAATGCTACCGTATTTAGCTTTGTAGTCATTCAAGCTAAGTTTGTGCAACACTATCAGCGTTCAATCCTTTATTGCAGTGCAGACTAGTGAAAAAGACAATGAGTAACAGACATCAGGTGCAACATATTCTAACTCTCATTTTGATGCAGAAAATGGAGTTCAGACTATGAAGTGAAAATATTTTGGGGTCATTATGTAGCTTGCAGTGCCTGGTGTACAGTAGGTCCCAAGTGCAGGAGGCCTTTTGGATCACACTGTATATAAAGAGAGGAGAATCAGGGACATGGTGCAGTTTACAGAATGAAGAGATGTGAGAGAGAAACTGTGCAGTCAGCCTTGCCTATGTGTTTGCTACATTTATCACTCACCATAATGAACAAATGTTTGAAATCAATCAACAGATATATGCTTTCATTATGCTCATATGAACTGTATGAACGTATATTCAGCATTGCATCAATGGAAAGACTATATTAGTGGGTTGGTATTTGTAATACTATTAAATTTGTTAAACTACACTTGTTACGGCCTCGAAACAGCTGAAACAATGGCTCAAACACAAAAGGCCTGCAACATGAACAAAGGACACTAACAAAGGTTTCAAAGATGGAGAAGACAAAGGAGGTCCAATTCAAATCCAAGTCAAATTCAATGCAAAGAAATATTTAACTCAAAATCAAATAACTCAAAAGGAATGTAGGTGTCGACTAAACGAAACAAAAGAGAGACGGAGGACAGGGACCGACCCAGCGATGGACCGTAGGATCCCTCTCCGCCGCCAACTAAAGCTGCCCAACAAAAGAAACTACCTAGGAAACAACAGAACCAAAACTGAAAAGAGGACCACCGGACACCTACACCCCAAACTAAAACAACAAAGCCCAGCGGTCTAAAAACACATGGGGAAAAAAAGAACCGTCACGCTTGGACCAAAACCAAACGGAGAAAAACGGAAGAAAAGAAAAAGCCAACCTCCTCCCGCCAGTTCACGAGTGGATGTCTGAGCAAGGCCCTCGCCGCACCACGCTCCACCCCTCTAAATACTCCCTCCCCCTACCTGAGCGAAAGCTCCGCTCAGGTGTGCATCCACACAGTGGGGAGGAGAGAGCCGAGAGGGAGTGAAAACAGGAGCGCACAAAGGAAACAACAAGGACACGCATAACAACACTGATGTTGTTGCTAGTAGTAGTTGTTGCAGCTCTGGGTTATTACATCTTTATCGACATTAACAATGTGTCCATGTTAACACAATTACAGCTGTATTGAGCAAGTCCAATAATGAGTTGTTTTGTAAGTGCAGCTTCTTGTCTAAAAGCCAGGGATAGAAGCTCCTTGGTTAGCTTCAGTGCTGGAGCTGAGTTCAGATCAGTTCAGCTGCAGTTTTTCCTGGAGTTGCATGTGCTTCATTGCCAGACAGCCATGGGCCTGACTGAAGTTTCTTCCATGGTCTTTGCTCAGATTTATTTTTGTGTTTTTGCTTTTTAAAGAAATGTTTTCCAAAGGCCACATCAACAACCAGCCTGAAGTGTAACTCAGCTGGGTTTGTTTATTTTTCTATTTCATTTCTGATTTATCGTAGCAATTTGTGCAAAATCCTTGTTGGCAAGGACAGAGATGTAGGTCTCAGTGGAGTTATGTAAGAGATGAAATAATCACAGATTCTGTGGTACTGATGGTGACGGCTTGTCTGATCCATCAGAAGGATGGGTCTCCTGCTGTCTCTTCATTTGTTCAGTTTTCTACATGTCTATCAAAAGATAAATGAGACATTTCCGAGCTGATTTTGGTTAAAAATTCCATCAGTGCCTCTCAGAGCTGCTCTCTTAGGAGAGGGGTCAACAAGAAGACACATTTCTGTCTGGCAGCATCATGTTTAGGTGGCAAAAATGTTCAAAGAAATCTGGCGTTTGCCTGTGATGGTGTTGCTGTTTGAGGGGATAGTAGACCACATATGTCTGAAATTCTCCCTGAGCTTTTACCTTGCACTCATCCTCACCTTGCCAGACAGTCAAAACGAGGGGAGGATTAGAGGTGCACTGGTGACAGGAGGGGGAAGAAAACAATGCCAAGTGAAAACCACTCAGCAAATCCTTTGCTAACCTCATTATAACCTCAAAGGGAGATAACTGAGGCAGAAAGTGAAAATCCCCCAGCTCTCTGCCACCACAAAGGGCTGATCATTCCTTATCGGCAACATGGCCCCTCAATTCTCTTGATTAAGGTTTTAGCAGAGGACGAGCTGCCATGAGCCAAAACACAAGGCAGCTTTTCACTGCTCCCGGTCCATCTTAAATCAAACACCTGTGCTCGTTATCTGGGTGATACACCCACAGGTCACACCGCTATTGGCATTTTTATAAAGATCAGATATCAGCCTGCTCGGGTTTGATATGAATAGTATAGTGAAGCAGGTTATATATTGATCGGGAAATTGATCAGTAGTTCATTGGTTGTCTATTGGAAAACTGTCATGATGAGTTAAATCAAGCACAAAATCCAATCGATGATGATTCCACCCATGTAATAAGGTTTAGTATTTGTATTATTAAGATTAGTGATGGGAGATTGGAAGTAGAAAGAGAAGGTAAACATTCAAAAGAGACACTAAAAATGCCTTTTCATACATAACTAAAATCTTAACTCAAGTGCCCTTACTTCCGTTTTCCAGGGTTTTCAACCACATCTCATGTTCTTTAGTGGGTTAATAACTCAATGTGCCAAAATCATCAAACAATGAAAGACAAAGACTGAGTGTAAACACTCTGAGAGAAAGTAAGAGACGGATTGTCTCTTTTAGGTTACCTTGTAAGGACCGTGCCTTTATTAGAGACACAGAGATGCATAGAGAGAGGATCACATGCAGCAAAGGACCACAGGCCAGAATCACACCCAGGCTGATTTCCTAGGGTACCAGGTCATAGACTAGGCCCGCACTTTAGTTGACACTCTGCTGAGGAGTGGTAAAAGTACCATCACTGAGTCAGTCAGCAGCACCAGTGATCACAGAGCTGGCTTCACTGCTGCCATCCAGCCAATAACTGACAGCTCAACAGCATGTTCCACCTTTTGGCCACCTGGGGGCAACACAACAAGCTGCAGACACAACAATGGCAAATTATCACTGAATAAAGTTGTCATGTTATCAAATTGTTGCCACAGCAACAGTAGTCTGTCATATCTCTTTAAGGAGGATACGACCGGGGTATTCATCAGTACAACAGTGTACATCTCTTATCCTCACGGTTGTATAATTAACCCTGCCAAACTAACAATAATTCTCCAGGACTCACTGAAGCACAAAAGCGGTGACCTAAATCATCTGTTTTTATGTCCTTGATTTTACTATCATCGACTCAAACCACCAGTCTACACTCCCTCCACTTGTGGTGTGCACGGACTGATTAACAGTTCAACCAGCAGAAAGGCTTGTAAGAGGATCAGTGGCCCTCTGGGGAGGATGCAGTCGACAGAGGAGCGGAAACCACCACATCTATGTGTAGCAACAGATCAATAGTCCACAGTTAAACATGCCATCAATCATTCGGACACATGGGACCCGTGGCTTAGTGCCTCCACCCACCCTAATCCATGATGAATTAACTATTACTCCAGGGACAATGCCTCCAAACCTCAGAAGCCTTTAATGGTGGCAGCCTTTGCTACTTCTTTTCCTTCCTTTGTAGTTTTCTTTTTTTGCACTGTTGATTGTAGTCAGGAATATGAGGTGACTACTGTATGTAGTCTGTACTGTGGGGACTGATAAAGATCTGGATGGTGTCTACAGGAATGTTGGTGAACAGCACCATCTACAGGCAGTTGGCTACAAGACATGCAGGTGATGCACACTTTAAAGTGCTATAAATCAGTGCATTATTCAAATGTCTCTGGGTCTTTACATATTTCAAGCACACATTTTTTTTCAGTGACATCCTACCAGCCTGCATATACTTGAGCGTACACTTAAGTGTATGCAAAATTTACTGTTGTATGATATTCTCATGTTGGTGTACTTACACACAGGGCTCCTAACACTTAAACAGAAAACTACTAGCAGATTGCTGGGGCATGTCATACTTTATGTAAGTCAGCAGTCCCCAACCTTTGTTGCACCACAGACCGGTTTAATGTCAGACAATATTGTCACGGACCGGCCTTCAAGATGTGGAGGATAAATACAACTAAATGAAATGATACGACTGACACAAAAACTATGGTATTTTGTAAATATCATAATAAACGTGAATCCACTGTGTACTTCTATGTAACTTTATTAGCAGCGTCCTCCTGACATGCTCCAACAACATGTTTAACGCTTAAACATGCCTTCAAAATAAGATACACCACAAAATAAATATAAAGTACATGAAAAATACAACTCACTAACGCTAAATCAGTGAGAGCCCTGAGCTTGTTTCTCTGCAATGAGACGGTCCCATCCCAAAGACCTCTGTTTTTTACTCATTTTGCTGGCTTGTGGGTTTAATATTAGCGTTGATGTATCACCTGACCGAGACAAGCATCTTGACATGCGTCAAGCGTGAGTCAAGAGTGAGTCAAGAGTGTGTCATAGACGGATGTAACGGAGAGAATTCGGTCATTTTTCAAAGTAAAACATTGTTCAGACTCGGATAATAAATAAAAAGGAAATAACGTAAGTTATTCTTTCTGTGTGGCCCGGTACCAAACGACCTACGGACCCGTACTGGTCCGTGGCCCGGGGGTTGGGGACCGCTGATGTAAGTGACAGAACATCGAACTGATAAAACAAGGTTTTGGAGCTGTTGAAGAGACCTGTGGTCTCCTTCGGTGGTCAAGGAGGTTGAGCATTGCTGATAAAAACAAACATTATACTGCACCAACTGACATGTAGAACTCTGAACCTGTCGAGCATATTATACTGTAGGGTTTAGCTTGGTCATGGTAGGCTTATCAATTAATGTACATCTGGATGTATAGTAAGTTAAAGTAAGTTCAGCTGCAGGGGAAAGTAAAGGCATTTCACATACAGTCCGTGGATTGATGTAATTATAATTATTCACATTCTTATTTCTTTGTTACCTAAAATTAGTTTAAATGACTTCACTTTACTTAGTTTCCGTCTACCTCAGATGAAGGAAACAAGGGAAGCAGGGTTACAGGAGGGTAAATACAGTATATCAGTGCTCACACCTCCACACCTCGTTTGATAGCAGTTCAACTCAAACCACCACCATCCCTTTCCAACCACCACAAGCAGGCAGTCATGACTGTTTCCATTTAAGAACAAGATTCCAGGGGGGGGAAAAAAAATCCAACCTTGAAAATGAGGCACACGGAACACACATGGCCGTCACCTCCACTGGAAGCCTGGAAGAGCTGGTTGGGGGTTGCCAGCTGTACACCAGAGATGGAGACTTGCCATGCAGCTGCGAGTTTGCCTTGGCATCTCAGTGAGGAGCAAATGGAGAATAAGGAGCCTCCTGTGCAGCCAAGTGGAGGATTGAATATCAGTGTAAATGTCCAACACCATTTCACTTCATCCTCTCCTGGCCAGAGCGGAGAGAGGCCAGTATCCAGAGAGCAGACCTGAGGTCAGGCAGTGTGTGAGAATCATTTATGATTTGGTTTAAACTACTTGGAAGTCCTGTTTGCTGAGACTTACCACAGTGTGGACAAGTTGTTGGCTGAAAAAAGGATCTGAAACAGTGAATAGTGTCGGCTTTCTAACACCACTGTGCTCCTGCAGTAAAACTCTTAACCTGATAAATAGTGATTTTTAGGCCCTTTTTATCTCATTTTCATAAAAAAATTAATTGAATGACATAACAGCAGTCAGAAAAACATACACAGGACTACGAAAGAACAAAATCTCCTTTCCCAGATTATCCTCCTGTAGAAAATTAGTACATTAGTCCTGTGTGCAAGCAGCCTATTATTGTTAGTAGTAGGCCTAATTATGAGTGGCATAATGGGACAGTGGCCCAGTCTGTACCCTACACGCTTTGATACAACAAATGTAATCATATAAAAGAAAATAGAAGGTCAGGTTTATGTTTGGTAGCAAGGACGTCCATCTGGTAATATAACAACTTGTGACATCACAGATTGGTGGACGCTGACAGATAGGGACAGTGACAGATCGATTGGATAGAGACGTGCAGGAAAGAGACAGTGGACGACAGATGGTAACCATAGAGACAATGAAAGACAAATAGACGGAAACAGTAAGAAACAGAAACAGAGGAGAGAGCAGGGGATGGAGACTGGAGAGGCACAAGGTGTGTTAGACCTCCATGATACAACTGCTGCGGTGGCTAACGGGGGGTCCAGGGTCTAAGCTACAGACCTATGACTGGGCCAAGGTGGTCGCCCACAGAGTCAACCAGCTAAAACCGGACTGTGCACAGTCTGTTTTCAGTTTCGCTGCACGTTAAAGACGCATCACCCGCAAGCACATAAACTGTATCCATACCAAAACAACAGGCTCATGTACCGACATGTCAGAGTAAGCGTCTGACGTAAAACAACATCTATTAGCATGAGACCACAGCTGATGCAAAGCTCAGAGATTTCCAGGAGGTATTCTTACCTTGACTCTTGATGTCCCACATCAGTCGTCCAGCTCTCCAAAAGGCAGACAGTCCGCTGACCCCCATGTCCATCAGGTTTCTCGCTGTCCTCCTGTTCGATTTACAGGTAATGCAAAAAAGTTTGTTTTGCTAGCTCTGACTTCACGTGTCCTGGTAATAGTAGCCTAAAGCTGTCAGACTGTGTAGAAAACAACAACAAATAAATGTATAAGGGGAACCGACTAAGAGGAAATAATACAGGCCTACTTTTGGAAGGAAGCCTACTAATTTACTGGGTAATATGTCAAAGTGCCGACCATCTCTCTAGGAGCCGCTGCACACCTGTATTTTGATTAGGCCATCTTGTGTACCGCCCAGTGATTGGTTGTCACATCAGCAGTGTTTTGATTGGCTAGTTGCTCCCCGACTTCTTCTACCTGTGCACAGACTAGTTCCGGTGCACAGTGCGGGGGCTGTATCGGCTCGAAAGCCCGCGCAGCTGGGTGTGTCACGGGCTATTTCCACTAAAAACACTCTTTAACAGCATATGAAATTTATTTCAATAGGCTATAAATACATTTATTTAATAATTTTTTTTAGCTATGTTGTTTTTTATAGATGTTTTGGGACTAGTATTGCCAAGCCTACATTTCATTTTCTCTTTAATGAAATTATTTAAACTCAAATTATCCCTATAAACCTAGTTTCCTATATAAATTTAACCACATTTAAGGTTCATTTTGGTAACCTTGACGACAGAGATACAGCTGATATGCCATCATAAGGGATTTGTGACATTCAGACAGTAGCAACAAATTATCTGTACCCAGTTTGGGGGAATTTAAAAGTTTTAAATTCCTTTCATTAAATTTCTTTTTAGGTCGAGGAGCCCAACACAGTTGTGAGCACCAGTGGTATCATGATTATTATTGAACATCTTGCCTGTGAAAATAACCGGCAATGAGAAGGAAAACATTTGCATCAACTGCATTTAACTGCATGTTATACTACTGTCTGTCCATATAATTCTCCATTACAAGTGAAACTCTTTATATGATCAAGAATGATTGTTTCTGGAAAGGGCAGGAGTAATAAAGAATTATTAAGAAAGAAAAGAAATCTATATACACTGTTGTTGCAAATGAGTGGATATTGAGTTTTTTTAACAGGACCTCACCAGCCCATTATCCTCCATAAATCATGCCATGCTGTGTAGAGTGGCTCTCGTGTGTCACTAGAGGGAGCCCCACACCAGCCACTCGGATCAGACTGCACAGGCCCCCCCCCGAGTGAAAGCAGAGTAGAGTAGTCACTACTGGAGCAGTAAAACAATGAAAGTTATTACCAGTGAATGACATTTCTGGGAGAGACTCCAGAACTCCTATAGTTTTGCTGTAATGTGGCTCACATGGAATAAGACAATCATAATAAAAGTAGCTAGTCTGATCAAATCAGCCTGGTGAGCATGAAGACAAAAACACTCTAGATAAAGGAAATTCCATAATTTATGAATGTGTACAGAGGGCTGTCACCAGGAATATGCTATCGATCCTAAATGTAAAGTTAGAGTTTAAAAGGTGATTCACAAGTATTCAACACTGACTTGAAAAAAACAAAGTGATCAATCAATGAATTAACCTGGATTGACTGATGTTTGTGATGCCACGAGTGCATAAAGACTGAATGCAGCCATGGCTTATGTGTTTTACCTACACATTATGTTTATAAGACTTTATGGCTTTTTAGCTTCTTTCTTTCTTTCTTTCTTTCTTTCTTTCTTTCTTTCTTTCTTTCTTTCTTTCTTTCTTTCTTTCTTCCAGACTAAACATCCTGAGGCACTTTTAATATCAGAAGACTTCAGTCATGTTTCCCTGGTGGACTCACTGGGGGGATGTGGTAGAGAGATGCTCACTGAACGCGGTAGAGGCCAAGAAAGCAGCGGTGGTGGACGGCTCCTGTCTCTTCACTGCAGGATGGAGAGACATGGTAGATCCTTTAAACCTACAGCCATCAGGCTTCTTCTCTTCAAATGGTCAGTGACCTGCCAGACAAATGAATTTCCCTTCGGGGATTAATAAAGTCATTCGTATCATGTTCTTCACATCAGTGTATCACATTGAAACCAGCAATGCCTGATAAAATGAAGTAGCTTGTAGCATAGAAGGCCACAACATTCCCCCCTATGTAGATAGATAGAAAAAGTCTACCGTGTAAATGTTTAACAGATGAACACACTTTTTTAGAAATTGTAAACATTCATGCATAACAGGCTTGAGCTTAAATAGTTCTGAAAGATATGCACATTTACCATTGGTATTCAGTGATATAATGGTTTAGTTAATGGTATGTGATGTAGTGAGAATCATCACAAGGTAAAAGCTTGCTGTCTAAAGGAAAACACGATTTATGTTTTTTTTCCACATAAAGCCCTCTGTCCTGACATAGCCAGCATCCCTTTGACTGTGCTCACTGCGATGCGTGTGATGCCTTCCCACAATTAACGTAAATTTCAGCCCTTAAGGTAGGAAAGTGATTTAACGCAGGGGTTTCCCTTTGCTACATCATTCTACATCAGAGAAGAGTGGAAAATGTTTGGTGAAATGACCTTCGGAAAGAAAAAACTTGAAGAAAAAAAACATTTGATAGATATATGTGTGTCTACAGGAATAGCAAAACTCCAAAATAATTTTTCTGTGTTGTTATATTTCTCTCCCATAATCTGCTTAGCTCTGCCGCCAGCTGCTGTTGGCACCAGGGATACATCTGTATCACTGCAGTTATGTCCAGACCCACCTCCTGCTGTTTCCTCTCTCTCTGGATTCAGCCTGATATCAGCACGTTGTAACTGACCTTTTTAGTGAATGCCAGCATCAGCCGGTTAATGCCACAACTATTGATTTGATTGAGATTTTCCTTAGTGCTTTTCAGAGGATTCTTTTTTTGAAATGTTAACATTTACTATCGGCAGCTTCAGTATATATATATATATAAAAAATCACTATTTGGTTTCCCCTTTCAGAAACAGATCATCACTTGAATCCCAGCTGATGTATAACCTGATACTGTTGCCCTCACAGAAACCCCATGTCATTCAAATTCAATCTCCCAGTCAGGCCCGGTGAAATACGAGCTGCCCATTTCTACAGACTCATTCTTCTGATTATCCTGCTGTCCACATAGCGCATAGGCATTCCTCTGTCTCTACTGCGATACAGCTAATAATGGCCATTGCAGCACAAGGTATGCTTTATATTATAGGTCAGGGAATGAGCTCCATCTTTCGTTGTTCATTTTTTCCTGGAAGGGAGTTGAATATTGAAAAGATTTGTGTGTCATTTAGCTCAAACAGAGAATGTGAACCAATAGAGATGCACATCATTTACTCATTGTCATCTGTAGAATTGCTTGTTCTTACGTCTGTGCTGTTGGAAACCCATGAAACCAGCTGGACAGGATAACTGACTCAAAAATGTGTCTTTCAGTTCAGTTGATGGCTATTTTTCACTCAGAGTCCTAGTAAACGTGCTGTTCTGCCATGGAGCACAGCACTACAATATGCAGCAGGCTAACGTGCTCAGACTGATAATGTTAACATGCTGATGTTTAGCAGGTATGATGATTAACACGTTTAACACTTTAATTCAGAATGTCGCTCAACGTGAACCAGAAGAGCATCACAATTATAAGATGAAACAGTAACTATGCAATTTTGGTTGTGTGATTTTGAAAACAAAAACTTACTTCATTGGAAACCAGAGGGGGTTTCCATATTGAACGCAAAGGATAGGATACACTGTCATTGTTTTCCTTGAAATCATGCTGCACTACAGCAACCTGCCTATACTCCTCTCTTCAACTTTTCACCTTGATCATGTGGAGCAGACTAGGACAGTTGCAATGTTTTGCATCTCTCTAGAGCCTACTCAGAGATGATTTGAAGAAGACAAACCAGACTTTTATGTGTTACTTACACCTATCTTATGTTATTTATACACACACACACATATATATGACAGCATTCACAATACTTGTTTGAATGTAAGATGTCTGTTTTGATATGGCTGCTTAGCTTGGGGATAGAAAGAATAATACTCTGCCCTATCAAACATGACAGTTCATCTTTTTTTAAGTACTTTTGGGGCTTTTAGGCCTCTAATTGATGGGGCAGCTGTGGAGAGACAGGAAATGGGGAGACAGAGAGGTGGAATATCACGCAGCAAAGGATCACTGGTGGAATCGAGCCAGGGCCACCGAGGACTATAGCCTCTGCATATGGGGTGCCCGGTCTACTCACTGAGCTAAATGATGCCCCATGATTGTTGATCATTGACTGACCTTGAGACATGCTAGCACATGGACGTCACTTAAAAGTCAGCAAGCTTTTATATGAACATGGTCAGAACATTTTGGCAAAAATAATCCTCCTGAAAAAAAAAGGTCTCAAACTAACTGAGTATCATCAGTCTAGCATGTTTCCGATCGGAGGACTGAGACTTGTTGCAACTGTAAACCATTCGGCCTGGTGCAGTCCTTTGAGTCTTAATTTTCCTCATTTGTCTCACTGCTTTGTTTTGCTGTGACATTGTTTGAATGGAAATCAATCCACTTTTGTTGCTTTTGTGTGAAATGTTAGCTAACATAACATGCTAGCCAAACTAATAATGCAACTGCTGAAATGAGCATTTTTACCATCACTTCCCACCACTGTAAAATGAAATGGTTATCTGCTTATAGTGAACCCTAAATGATCCTACACCAGCCCATTCATCTTCCCATACAACGCTAGGACAGTCATGGTGCTGCAGTGAATTCTGAGCAGGTTTTGACAACTTAATGTTTGCAGACGCTCCATGCAGTCTATAAATGCTGTAGCTGTGTTGATATTGCAGGAATAATGTGAAGGAACTATTGGCTGCATCATTATGTAACATATTCTACCATGCTAGCCACATAGCATTTGCTAAATAAACATTTGCACAAACCACAATAAGCTTTGTTTGTATTTAGTCGTAAACAAAATTGTTGGGCAACATGATGACCCTGGGGCAAAGTCAATCAAATCTAACAAGATTTCACTGTAGACTGAGGTGATGGACTGACTGACTGACTCAAGGGAGAGATTTCTTGAATTTCTGGCTAAAAATTGACAAAAATAAAACTTTCTTGATTGGAACAACTATAGTTGAAAATAGCATTAGGATTAGGTTCAGAATTGTGGTTGATGTTTTGACAGCAACAATTTATTTAAAGCTAAAGCTGTATAAACTACTGGTCATGGTTAAATAAGAAAAATCCACCAAGTTGTAAACTTCTCTCACAGAAGAAAATGTCTTGACATAAGGTTAGAATTAAAAGCAGATCATCAGAGTTTAGAGTAAATGCATCTATCCATCTAACCTCCTAAACTTTGCTTTCATTTCAGTGCCAAACGTCTTTCTCAACAATTCTTTCATTTGAGCTTTTGGTGTTAGGGAAATGTGTTTTAAGGCATGGACCACAGTCTGGATTCTTCATGCATTTTTGGATCTATGATACATTCAGAACCTGTCATCAATCTGTTATACAGAAATCCATCACTGACTGGATAACTGAATGGATAATTAAGCAGGTTGCTCAGTGGACCTTTCAGATAGTCTCCTCTCAAGAGCACATTAAACACAACCAAACTTGAAAGTACAAATCCTACTTTTTGGCCCTAGAACCAATACTAATTATGAGTTCCAGGAACCAATCTTTGTGGATCTCAAGGAAATGTGCCATCCCATAATTTGATAGGAGGTACTACCGTTAGAAGCTAACAACTACTGCTTTGAATGGGAAAGTGATGTAAACAGCATAGTGGACAAATGAAGAGATGACAGTCTGAATAGAGTTGAGGAGGATATTCAGAAAGAGTGCATGTATAATTGACCCATCAAGCTTGTGACGCATTTCCTGACCTTTAAACTTTTTGAAGTACAGTGTAACTGAAATGGAAACAACCACTCTCAGAAGAAGGTTTAAATATGGAAACTCCCAGGTTGGCCTGTTGTAGTTGAAGAGGACTGTTGACAGAATATGACTGGCTCAAACACTAGAAGTCGTGATATGAGAATGTTGATTTTCTCAAGATTATGCTGAGTTGTATCAGAATATAGATTTCTAACACTGATATGCTGTCACACAGTGCCATGCTCTATGCGCATGGAACAAATGGTATCATGAGAATGTGTGGTCTTAATGATGGGTCAGAAAAGTTGAGAAACCTTGGATTTCACTGAGGTTGTTGAGATCACAGTCTAAGTGTAGAGAAACAATTGATGAGGCATGTCTCCCTCTTGAGTGTGTGAGTAAGTGTATGTCTTTGACCGACTGTATGTGTGTGTGTGTGTGTGTGAGTGTGTGAGCACACACAGATGAAA